>JAHLJT010000631.1:248913552-248974240 GCA_031308135.1 Acheta domesticus
GAAAGTGCTTGCTAAGAATGAAGCGATTCTCTCCCAAATGCTGTCTGTCGTGAATGACTTTAGCAATGACATCTATATGAAGTTTGGCCTTCACAAATGTGCAAAAATCAATTTAAAAGAGGAAAACTGACAACATCAGAGAGGGTTGAAGTTGATATACACACCGTGATTCAAGATCTTGAGCCAGGTAAAACTTACAAATATCTGGGCATTGAAGAATGTGAGACCATCTCGAACGACACAATGAAAGAGAGAATTCGCAAGTAGTATTACAGAAGAGTGAGACTTGTCCTGCAGTCTGCTCTGAACTACAGGAATAAAATGTATGCAATTGGTAGTCTGGCGGTGCCTGTAGTCGAGTACAGTTCCGGTCTAGTGGACTGGACTGAGCAAGAAATCCGCATCATGGATCGAAAAACCAGAAAACTATTAACAATGCATCATGTCGCCCACCCTCGAGCTGATGTACATAGACTTTATGTGTCACGTAAGGAAGGAGGAAGAGGCCCTCAGACAAATTGAAGCCTCCTGGTACAATGCAATAGTTGGAATGGGAAAGTATTTAGTCAGTCATCAAGATGACCCTCTAATGAGGCAGGTCATGAAATCTGACCAAAGAATGGGAAACAGATGCATTGTTAGTGTAGCAAAAAGCATTGCAAAGAAAACAATGCAAGACACGTCAAATAACACAGACACTGAACTTCTGGTACTATTAAAAATGAAATGTGAGACACAAAAAATGTTAAAGAAGTCGTGGAGAGACAAACCACTCCACGGACAATATCTAAAAATAATGGACAAGGTGCTGATCAATAAAGATCAATCATTTATGTGGCTTAAAAGGGGAAGAATGAAGCCAGAATCGGAAGCACTTGTAATAGCTGCCCAAGATCAGGCCTTGAGAACACGACATTATGATAAAGCGGTTCTCAAAATTTCCCAAGATGATTTGCCAGGAGCAAGTAGAAACCATTGATCATATTGTCTCAACTTGTCCAATTCTAGCAAAGACCGAATACTTAAACAGACACGACAGGGTGTGTAGTTACCTCCACTGGCAGATCTGTACCGCCCTCGAAGTTCCAAACACATGCCCCAAGTGGTACGAACACTCACCAAAACCGGTGACATCAGTTGGATTGTGTACAATATCGTACGACCAACAAATTCAAACGGATCGCACGATAGCAGCAAACAAACCGGATATTGTTATCCGGGATTTTGAGAAAAAACCGTGTCTACTTGTGGATGTTACTGTGCCTTGCGATCAAAATTATTATTATTATTATTATTATTATTATTATTATTATTATTATTATTATTATTATTATTATTCCATTACATCACGACTAAAGATCTTATGAGTCGGCTGAATATAAAATCTACTCCAGGTTGCAACCAGCTACCTAAGGAGCAGATTCGGTGACTATCAGTGCCTCTACAATACTTTACGCAAAATGTGGGCTGTTCCAAATAAAGCAATTTCTTGCACTTCCCAGTCTTTTGAATTACCTGGGAGTTTAGACAAGTTCTTACTCAAATTTTGCGGAACAAATCCCAGAGCTCCGATAACTATCGGGACGACCTGTGCTTTTACGCCCCACATTCGGCTGATCTCGATTTCCAAACTCTTGTATTTAAGACGTTTCTCTGCCTCCTTGGTAACGACGTTTTGATCGCAAGGTACAGCAACATCGATAAGTAAACACGATTTTTTGGCCAAATCCCGGATAACTATATCCGGTTTGTTTGCCGCTATCGTGCGATCAGTTTGAATTTGTTGGTCGTACAATATCGTACACAATCCAACAGACGTCACCGGTTTCGGTGAGTGTTCGTACCACTTGGGGCATGTGTTTGGAACTTCGAGGGCGGTACAGATCTGCCAGTGGAGGTAGCTACACACCCTGTCATGTCTTTTAAGGTATTCGGTCTTTGCTAGGATTGGACAAGCTGAGACAATATGATCAATGGTTTCTACTTGCTCCAGGCAAATGCGGCATTTGTCATCTTGGGAAATTTTGAGAACCGCTTTATCATAATGTCGTGTTCTCAAGGCCTGATCTTGGGCAGCTATTACAAGTGCTTCCGATTCTGGCTTCATCCTTCCCCTTTTAAGCCACATAAATGATTGATCTTTATTGATCTGCACCTTGTCCATTCTTTTTAGGTATTGACCGTGGAGTGGTTTGTCTCTCCACGATTTCTTTAACATTTTTTGTGTCTCACACTTCATGTTTAGCAGCATCAGAAGTTCAGTGTCTGTGTTATTCGACGTGTCTTGCCTAGTTTTCTTCGCAATGTTTCTTGCTACACTAACAATGCCTCTGTTTCCCATTCTTCGATCAGATTTCATGACCTGCCTCATTAGAGGGTCGTCTTGATGGCTGACTACATACTTACCCAACCCGACTATTGCGTTGTGCCAGGAGGCCTCAATTTGTCTGAGGCCTCTTCCTCCTTCCTTACGTGCCACATAAAGTCTATGTATATCAGCTCGAGGGTGGGAGACATGATGCATTGTCAGCAGTTTTCTGGTTTTTCGATCCATGGTGCGAATTTCTTGCTCAGTCCAGTCCACTAGTCCAAAACTGTATTCGGCTACAGGTACCGCCAAACTACCTATTGCAGATATTTTATTCCTGGAATTCAGAGCGGACTGCAGGACCAGTCTCACTCTTCTATAATACTCCCTACGAATTCTCTCTTTCATTCTGTCATTCGAGATGGTTTCACATTCTTCAATGCCCAGATATTTGTAAGTTTTACCTGGCTCAAGATCTTGAATCACAGTGTGCGTATCAATTTCAATGTTCTCAGACGTTGTGAGTTTCCCTCTTTTTAAATTGATTTTTGCACACTTGTCAAGACCAAACTTCATGCAGATGTCATTGCTAAAGTCATTCACGACAGACAGCATTTGGGAGAGAATCGCTTCATTCTTGGCAAACACTTTCAGATCATCCATGTAAAACAAATGTGATACTGGCCTTTCATCACCATGGAGCTTAAAACCAAAGTCAGCTTGCGACAACTGTCTCGATAGTGGGATCAAACTAATGCAAAACAGCAGAGGGGATAGTGAATCTCCTTGAAAAATACCCCTGTTAATCTGAATACTTCTGGTTTCTACTGCTTCCTTTCCGCTGTGGATTAGTAACCTGGTACTCCACGACTTCATACTAGCCTTGCAAAACTCAACAAGTCTAGGATGAAATCGATAGATCTCCAGGGTCTTCAAAATCCAATCGTGTGGTACACAATCAAAGGCCTTTTGGTAGTCAATCCAAGCCATGCTCAAATTACGTTTGCGTTTCTTTACATCATTCAAGATGACTTTATTCAGTAGCAAGATTTCCTTACACCCATAAGAGCCTTTACGACATCCTTTTTGTTCAGCTGGCATTAGATGATTCTTATCTAGATGTCTATACATTTTGTCAGCTATAGCTGAAGTTATAACTTTGTACAGTACTGGCAGACAAGTAATTGGCCTGTAGTTCTTCGCCAAAGAGCTGTCTCCCGCTTTGGGTAGCAAATACGTGATGCCGCGTGTGAGCCATTCCGGGATTTCCTTTGGGTTTTCAAAAATTTTATTAACAGCCTTTGCTAGATGAGAATGTATTGCTGTTAATTTCTTAATCCAATAAATCTGGATCTTATCAATCCCGGGGGACTTCCAGTTTCCCATGTTCTTAATTGCTTGGAAGAGGTCCTCTTCCGAGAATTGGTGAACATCTTCCACTGTTTCTACAAGTTCATCGGCAGCATCAACTTCAGATTGAAGCCAAGATGCGTCTTTGTTGTAGGATCTGCTCTCTTCCCAGATTCCTGCCCAAAATGCTTCGACGTCATCTTTTGAAGGAGTAACAGCTTTGCCATTCGGTTTTTGAGTCAGATTGCGATAGAATCTCTTCGCGTCTGTTTCAAACAACCGGTTCTGTACACGGAAATCTATTCTACGTTTGTACCTTCTTATTCGTTGAGCCCATGCTTGAATTTTCTCTTTTAGCTTCTCAACTACCATTAGCCTGCTGGTGTCATTTTCAATTTGGTATTTTTGTTCAACATTGAATATTTTTCGTTGAACTTTAGAGGCGTGCGTTGAATTAGAAGATGCCTCAGCTAAGAATGATATTTCACGCCGGGTGTCGGCTATCCGTTTCATAATTCTGTTCATCCATGGGGGTACAGAGCTGTTTACTCTGTTTTGCTGTCGGCCGTCGGTGTTCTTGGCTGGCCCCAAAATTATCTGAGATACTAGATATCCAGTTGCATATATGATGTGATTGATTTCAGTAATATCTAGATCTCTGCCTGGGGTCTCCACCACCTCATTTAAGACAGAATTAACTGTTTCTATCACTCTTTTAGCTTTGGCATTTTCGTATATTCTCCTCAACGGTTCGCGAGATTCAAACGGAAGTTGACTAACTCTTTCTATCTCGCGCCGAAGGAGATTTCGCATCATGTCCTTATCGTGTAATTCATTGCCAGATGAGTTTTCACCACTGACGTGTGTTTCACTGGAAAGCGATGAACCTTCCACGGGATCATCATTTTCAAGTTCTACATGTTCGTCATGTGGATTGTTCGAGCGAAGTACATATTCCGCATTTCTCTCAATGTCAGCAAGTTGATCTGCTGTGAATTTTCCACTGCTGAGTATGTATCGTCGTTGACTGGCAAGCTTCTTTGAGTCTAGGGTAGGTCTCATATCTGGGTTCCGCTCTCTCCATACCTTGAAAACTTCTATTTCAGAGCCCCCATTTTTCGCTTTTGCGTAGTAAAAGCACCACATCACCTCCTTTAATTCATCCCGGGTCCATCTCTGACGATGGCTTCGAGCTACTGCCGGCTCTGGGTCCCTGGGACTAGCATCCATGGGATGGCCAGACGTCGACAAGGTGACATTAGCTCGGTTTCTGAGCAGGTATGGGACATTGGTAGAACAAGGCACGTTAAGATTCATTACATTGCTTGTTCTATCCATTTTGCTCATTGGTTTGAATTGAAGATTCGCAGGACGCAAGTTCGAGTTCACAGATCACACTTAACCCTCGGGTTGTTTCCTGCCATCCGTTACTGCGACCCACAGTGGCCTCGGGGCATCCCCCCGCAGGGCCCAGCAAGGGGTCCCTCCGATCGCCAGTCGGCATTACTAAACCCTACGGGATTTTCACTGACTGCTGAAGGCAGCCTCCTTCGCTGGCTAATGCAAGGTTCGGGCCTCCACTCTAATCAGTGGCCTGGTGTGCCAAACCAGTTTCTCTCCTGTACCCTCTATGGGCCGACAACAGGAAGTCCAAAGGTTCATGACCCTTCCCTCTCTACTTACTTCCCACTCTCCTCAAAATGGAGTACTTCTTCGTCTGACCCCTCACCTTCAACCTATTCAGCAAGGGAGGCCCTACCGGTAGCTAGGCTACCACTGACATAGCTTTAAGGCTCATGGGGGTACTCAAGCTCCACCACCAACTGCAAGGTCGTGTACTCCCTAGGTGGAGTTATTATTATTATTATTATTATTATTATTATTATTATTATTATTATTATTATTATTATGTAGATTCTTTCATTATTCTTTATTAGTACTTCAATATTCATTGACTTTCAAGATCTATTTTACTGTTCCTCATTTAGCATTTTACAATATTCTTTACAAATCGTTGTCTTATTATAAATTCTCTGCCTTTCGTCATCATCAAGAACGTTGCTACGTTGCAACGTTGAACATTGTTTATGAAGCAACGTTTCAACGTTACATCAACGTTGTTTGTAAAGCAACGTTGCAACGTTGCTTCGTAAAAATATGAAGAACAATATTCGTTAATTGTACATGAACCAATAATAAACATGTGAGGAACAATATTCGTTAACCGTATACAAAACGTTACACAGTGGGGCATCTGACCTGCAGAAGGGCCTAAGTGTTGCACCCATTTGGAACCTCCGCGTGGGCGCGGTGCCCCTCCGCATCAAGCAGCCCACGTTGCCTCGGAGACGGCTCGGCGCGGAGCCCGGGCTCTCCCCCTGATTGAAACTTCGCCGCAGCGCTGCGCAGCCTTCTAATCGCCCGCCAGACAGCGCCCCTGCCCCAAGATGCAATCACCGTCGATTGCTCCGCAAGTATTTTAAGCAAGGCCGCTCTCGCTCACAACGACTTTCCAAACTGCACTGTAAAATTTATTTTCTTTTATTGTGGCAAAATAGAAGAAAGTATGTCGTTCTGCAGAAAATAATCTGCCCACAATTATGTAATTGTTTTTAAAATGCATAGCTTTGTACTATATTTGCTACCCATTAAGTCGTATGTAGGTCCCAAACATCTCGAAATAGGTTTGTGAAATACGTTAAAATTCTAACTGCGGGTACATTTATTCGAAATTTAAAACAATTTTCAACATATTTTAGTTCATGGAGTACGCCTTGCAAAATTATTGACAAAATGAAAAAAAATTGAAAAAAATATAGAACCACTGACATTGAAGGCAATGAAGGCAAGGCATGAAGGCAAGATCGTCGGAAGAAAATATTTGGATAAGGGGGTTTTTAAAATCTAATTTTTCAACAAAATGAAGCAGCGGTTGAACGATATGACCTTGGCGTTTTGTAAACACTGTGTCGCACGTAACATTTCAAGAGAGTTGATTTGTTTATGTCTGTAATTTTTTCCAACTTTTACAGTATTTACAAATATTACACATTAGTTTCTGTTAATACTTATTAAACATTCCATTTTTAGCAGTGAAGTACCACTATTCTGTTTATTTATATATTTAATTTTTACTAAAAAAACAGGTAGTGACGTTTATGAGTGGAGAAGAAAAAGTAGTTACTGCCAAGAGGGACAAAAAAGACCATTCCCTGGGTGTCGCTGGAAACTCAAAGCAAAGTCCTGACGCATATTTTCAAGTGTATTTATTTTATTTATTGTCAAAACCTGTGAAAACATAATGGAACATGGGGAAAAAAGTATTAGAAATGAATTCGAAGAATGGAAGGATTGTAATTGAAGATTCGTGTTTGTACTTTCTGCAATAAAGAGGAGAGTTATATTTTGTGCGGTTTAAAATAACACAATTTTAAACACAGAGGTGTTTTTGATACGGTGAACATGTATTCCTTAAATTTGATATGTTTGTCCCGGCCCGTGTGATAACAACAACGAACACCGTATTTTCTTGGTTTCGATCAGTGGCGTCTTATAGGGTAGTGCCAATGTGTCATGGCACCACCAACAAAAAGGAAGGAAAAGAAATTTTTCACCACAAATGTGTATATAAAATATCATTTCTTCAAAATATTTTTATTTATAGTAATTCTTTTCGATAAGCGCTTACTCATTCGATACTGAGCTATCTGTCGGCCTCCTCCTAAACCTCTGAGCCATCAACGGATTGACACAGTGTCTGTCCATTTAACGACGTTTTAAGCACTCTATGTTGGTTTGTTTGCGTGTCTTATGGATGAAACGGTGTCAAAATGGAACTGGCACAGTGGTTCACGTTCTGTTCGATGGAGTGCTCTAATGGTACTATCTTCATCGAGCAGACTGTCTCTCACCCCGATGCCCTGGTATTTCGTAGGTCTTTCTTTGTGTTTCGCACATGAGGCGGGGTATGCCGCGGGCGTAAGGCTTCCCATCTTTTTCCCGTACCCTTCTTCAGTGTACACAGGAAGCTGTGTCCTCTTGAGATTACTGTGGGTGCTCAAGCTTTCAGGTTGAGTATTTTTATTTGTCCTTATTATTTTTAGTGATTTCATTTTATTCTTCAATATGACTTAATAATCACGGTCAATGTAAAAATAAATTTTGTTGCCCACGAATTTTATTTTAGAGATTACTAAACCAGTTTTAAAACATCACATCGATCTTTAAAAACATGGATGGTTTTTGATCGATGCTTTATTAACCCAATGTTTTAATTTTGAACATCGATAATTGGTAACATCGATGTTTTGTTATTTATATTGCATCACTAACTGGCACCACCAATAGAATTCCGCGCCGGTCGCCACTGGTTTGGACTTGGATACGATACTCTTGGATACGAAGAATCTTATTTCTTCTTATTGCCTGAGAATCTACTGAAAACATTTATAGTATAATAAGTAGTATTTTGTGAACTGGTAACAATGCTTAGCTAACTAATCCCGTTTAAATGAAAGTTATATAATACCGCGTCCATTTACGCGGCTTAGTAACTCCAAAGCAACCAGTTGATAGTTACCTGTTGAATCTCTGAAAAACAGAGGGATATAAATGAATTGAGCTAAGCTTAAACACATTGAAAGGATCTTCACAATATTGGTTCCAAGGGTAATTAATATTTTGGCTCAAGGTTGAAACACACTGAAAGCTCTGTCGTGCTGGATTTTACCTTCCTTGTATTTAAAGATTATAATGATGCAATTAATTACTTGAACCTTGAACCTATTTAGTAATTAATTAAGTATTTTCAACCTTCAATATTAAAAGCTGTACATTTTATCAGCTTTTCTTGAGATCTTTGTTAAAATATCTTTGATATATAAATATTAGAACATAATGTTTGGATGTAGAGTTCAACAGATATATAGTGTCATTACATGTATTGGTAAAATCCTCGCTTACGAATTTTACGATATTATATTAAGTATTTTCCTACTGTAAACGAATTGGATGAATTACAAAATAACGCTTTGAAAACTCTTACAATAACTTAACTGATTTGTTCCATCAATCTCTAAAGCATTCGCCTATCCTCAGATTCCATACATATTTGCATTCAGTCGAGATTTGAATCAACACCCTCATCAGGAATTAAGCCCAAGGCAAAGGAGTCCGTCTGGCATATCCTTCGAGTTCTTGTGATTGTGGATTTTGTCGCTGAAGATGTGGACTCAGAATACCGACGGTTCAAATAAAGATACGTGATGAAAACAAGAGTAAACAATTTAGCCCACGTGCTGTCAGCCTTGCTCGCTGAATATTGTTACAGAGAACTGAAAAACCACGACATGCAAAGCCTCTCTTTCATTGCTTGCTTCACTCTCATTGTGTTTGAAAAATAGAAACCATTATTTTTACTTTCCCGCATACGTACGTATACACGGAGTGATATACGTAGTACAGGGAAAGTTATGTAATGCTGCGCGAAAAAGTGGCCAATTTTCGGCGGAAAATAATTAATTACCGGGCCGTGAAAAGATTAAGTGGATAAAACCAGTTGCTAAATTAAGAAAAAAAAATCCCCTAACACGTGGTGTAGCCAGAAACCCTGTTTTCTAGGTCCTTGATACCGAAAACCCAATTGAAAGGAAAACGTCCGTCTATCCGTCCGTCCGTCTGTCCGTCGGTCCGTCTGTGACCACTGCTAGCGCCTAAACCATACGTACGATTTCTTCAAAAATGGATATTCCCTAGTCAATCTGATTCTAGTCGAAGCTTTGAGATTTTGAAAAAGATTCTTCAAAATTTGGGGGTACTTTATATGAAGCCCCCCGGGGATTTTCAAAATTTTCTCAAAAACGGCTCCAAATTTTTTCTTTAAATTTCTTGTAGTGAATAGAGTAAAATACACTTATTAACATGGCACAGGTCCTATTTTCACGGATAACTCTGAATTTTCGAAAATTGTGAAAGTTTTAATGTTTTTCTTTGTTGCCGATTTATGAGTGTAACATATTACCGAAGATATTAGACTGAATTTGGTTTCTAAACATTAATTAAAATATATTCTTCATAATTTTATTCAAAACAAATCAACTCATCCAAAGTATGCCTTACAATATTTTTTTTAAATTTTATGTAGGATCGTTATATTTTTCATTAGAAAATAATTAAAGAAAAATATGGCAAATAAAATGAAATAAATTATGGTAACAACAAAATAAGGTTAAAAGAATTTATAAAATATTAAAATTACAAACACGAGCTTCTTTTATTGTGAAGCTCATTTACCTAAATGCTTTGTTTTGGCGAACATATGGTAGCACAAACAAGTTGTAAAAATGATTATGGTTGATGATGATGTCATGAAGTATCAAAACCCATTGAATTGATAAAAAATAATATAGGAAAGTAATATTTATACCACCTAGTTCCCTTTAATGTAAGGTCAAACACGAACGTTTTTCTCCCTCAGTAATTGTTATTGAAGGAATTACTATCGAATGATTTCGAATCATAGATCGTCTTTATAGCAACTTGATGTAAAGCAAGAGGCCGGGGTTCGATTTCCAGTCTAGAAAACTAAAAAAAAACAACTAAAAATATATATTTAACTACATAAACGCTGTCAAGAGATTAGAGAAGGTGTATCCGTTTTCTTAGAAATCTACGTTACTTATCCAAATACGTTATTTTTCACTTTCTCCTTTGATGCTAACAAAATTTAACATGAGTCGTTGCCATGGGCGTGTCTAGAAATAACATTTGATGGGGCATCAAAAGATGTGTGAATGTTCCCGGATTTTGATTGAGCGATTGATTAATGATTCCTGAAGCATCAACTACTAAGGTCATTATGCGCATGTTTTCGGCGCGGGAGGTGGCGTTGATCTTCCCCCGCTGGATGGCGAGATCCGACGTCGGCTTGTTGGGATTTTCCCCAACCTGGTGTCCTCCACCAGCGTCGCACCTCCTCAGCCGCGATAAGCTCTACGCCCCCTACTGGGCAAGATAGGAGGTCCCGACAATTGGTAGTGTGGTGCATGTGAGAGTTAGTAAGGGGTGAGGACAGAACAAAAAAGAGGAAGAAAAAAACATGCGTGGTCTGTTTGTTACGGTACTGATCCGGCATTCCTTATATCGATTGGAAAATCGACGTGAAATTGCCGATTCTCCTGCGAACAGCAACTGAATTCGACCTAGCTGACAAGCTAGTGTCGAAAATCCTGCCACCGTCGGGACTCAAACCCTAGGACCTCCTCAGAGGCACTGCAATACAGCAGTTGACGCCTGAGCCACCTTCGCCAGTAAAGATATGTGAAACTTCCCGAAATTTTTCTGAAAGCCACGGCAGTATTTTGATTTATTGAAGTTAAAACGGTGCACGGAAGCTTGAAAAATATAGTTACGCCTCAGTTCTTCACGAATTCATTGATATTACTCAGACAAAATACTTAGAAAAAGGACGGCAGCCTGGGAGACGATAGCGATGGCGACGGCGGATAGAGCAATAGTGATGCACACGTAGTGCTTTGCTTGTTGGTCCTCTTCGTTAGATATGAAAATGGAGATTCGCGGGGAATTCCTATATCATCCGACCAGTGCAAAAGCATATCCAATCTTCATAACATTGCTTTCCCCTTAATTTTTTTTACTTTTTGGCTAATGAAGGATAAATTGTCTTCAGTGTGAGAATGAAGGAAAATTCAAAAAATTAGATCTTCAGTAATAGTAACGTAAGATGGTGATGTTGAGAGAAATAAATAACATTCTTTGTGTGTGAATTTGAAGGGATCGTACTACCTTTGTGTCGAACGACCTAACAAGGAATCACCAATCCCGTCGCCTCTCATACCCAAACGAAACGCACGGAATCGATTCCAACGCAACGGCTAGAACGTGGTGAAAGCGAAACAACGGTTCAAAGCGGGGCGCAGTACTCGGGAATCCGAGCGCAAACCACAGCTGACTTCCAGGGAGAAACTGGACCCTGGAAGGTCTCTGACACCGCCGGTTGAGGTCGATCGTTGGAGCAAAGGTTGCCAAGGTAAGCAGTGCGGGCTGCGGCGGGCGCCTCCGCAGCGGTGCGGGGTGGGGGAAGGAGGGAAGGAGGGGGCGACGGCCACCCAGCGACGTGACATGTCGCTGTAACTCAGTAGGATCCAATATCAATCCTGAGATCTCCCTGAGGACCGCAACTGAAGCATTACGCTGCTTGCCTTGTTTTTGATAAAACTGTTGTATCGAAATTAACCTCATTACGAAAATGTAGGAGCATATACAGTGAGTTTCAGAAAGATAGCTGTACCCTTGTTTGTAATGTTTTCTCAAAATACTTTTAGGGGATTAAAGAGGAATGTAATCCTATCACATTGAAGCGTCGAACGTGAAAATCGAGGGAAATATTCTGGGGTGGAATTTCAAAGTTATTCCGATATTTTAACGGATCTGGGCGTCTGAAATATCTTAAAATGGTTTATAAACTACTGCACAAAGTATGTAAATTGTTCAGAGAATTCAAATATTAATTTAGTATGTTGATAAAAGTAATAAAAATACCCCTTCTGACAACAGCTTTGTTCACATAAAATTATTTTAAAGACTGTCAATGAATGAACTTAATAATGAATTTTCAGATTTTTTGGATTAAAATAAATCATTTTGAATTATTAAGCAATTCGAAAGAGGTTGACAGCTCTTTCATAAAATGTGCAAAGAATGATCCAATATTCATGTAACACTCAGAATTAGTTAAACTCAGTGTACTCAATTAGAACCCTTTATCACTGCATATTTAATGAACTTTATTTGTTATTCACATGTTAAAACAAAGAATTTCCTCAATTTTTGGATTTACAATAACTTTCTGTGAAAAGTGCGTCTGGAAGGAATGCGTACATGAGAAAGTTAGTTATCACGTGACATTAAGAAATCTTCAGATAATTACACTGACGTAATTGTTCGTGAGACATCATACTAGCAACAGCCGAATTATCGGTCGACATTGTTCGGAAATAGATACTGTCGGCGAAACAACTCTCCGCTACGGAAAGACCAATTTTCGAGTAAAACGAATTTTTCTTCAGATCCGCAATGCCTCGTAGGAGATGGTTTTGACAAAAGCAATTACCGAAATTCCAAAGTCGTGATTGTAGAGATTCAATTCATTGGTTTAACCTCCTGCGACATTGCTACATGTCCAGGACTAGTCGCTAGTAGAGAAGCCGCGCTGATTTGACAGCAGTCTCCAGCTGAAAGCTATTGTATATCGATTACCTAGCACAAAATTTGGTAATAGCGCAGAAAACAGGAATGATTAATTCCTATTTTATCTTAAGGCAAATAAATTATCCATTAAAGTGAAATAAAACATCAGTCCGATTTGAAATCCGCAATTGAAAGTAAAATTTAAAAAAATGTATTCAAAAGTACTTTGGTTTTGTAATTCTGTTTACTTAAGAGTGATGTAAAAGCATGATCTTCCTAGTTTTCAGGCTAGAAGGTTGAACAGACAAATGTCTGTCTGTTAAAAGCGCTGTCCAGCGAGAATTGTTAACTTATAGAGACTAGTTATTTTATTTCACATTATAGCTTAATGCAGTAAATAATTAAATGATTTAATAAAACAACACAAAATGAAAACTAAGGAAAGAATTCTCCATACAAATATATTCCTGTCACTTAGCAAAAATGTTTACATAAGGGAGAAGTTAGTAAGAAAATAAACATCGAGTAGTAATAATTAATGAAGAATTCTCGGTTATTTGATAGAAAAAATCTGGCAAACGATTTCTTCGTATGAAGCTACTATTCACCGCCTCGCGCCTCTTCAGCTTGCGCCCCTTTCTGGATTTTAAGGGAAAATGAGACCGGAGTCAAGGGACGTTGCTCGTGCTCGTACGAGCGCCGGGCTGTCCAGGCGGGCAAGTAGCTCGTTCGGGCGCGGTTTGACGTGCCCGCCTCTTTTCCACCACCCGGCCGGGCCTTCCCCTAATGGCCGTTTCTTAGAAAAACCCGCGTTCTCCCCCTCTCCCTCCATTGAGAGCTTCCTTGTAAGTAGCGTGCAATGCCCTCGCCCTTCACTCTCTTGTCTGAACCGAGGTCCCTAGCCGCCTCAGAATCGGCGTGTCAATTTGCTCTGCTAAATTTATTTATTTACATATTTACTTGTATACACTATTCTTTTATTTTACTTCACTTTAGAATAGTACATTTGTTGTTTCATGTACTCTTGATTCAAAATTATGTTCTCATTTTCACATTTTATATTCCAATTTTGCTATTTTGATTAAATTCAAATATTATTCATAATAAAGTTCTGTAATATATTATATTTTATTTGTAATTAAGATATATTGTTATTATTTTTATAACATCTGAAGGATGGCCGCAATGCGACTGGAACAGCTTTCTGCCAAAATAAACATGTGCGTCAAAACAACGCCTTAAATCTATTTCTATGATGAAAATGTAAACTCCACACCATTTCCTACCGCCATGTTAGAGGAAGTTATTCATTTTACATAGGAACACGAATTATCCCCTTTTTTGGATATCAGGGCCACACAAACTGCATTTTTCTAATGTTCGCTGTTGCAGCAGTACAATATTTCCCTGTACTACTTAAGCAGTATACCGTATGTGTCGCCATACAACTTCCTATAGTTTGAATACCTCCAATGTCCCTGATGCGCCATTTTTTCTTTTTACTTATTTAAGGTCGCTTTTCAACTACATAGGTCATATAACAACCACTGTAAGTAACATTGGGGATAATGGTAACGGTATATAGACACACAAGCATCCATGCCCCGGGCGGGATACGAACCAGCAACCATTCAAGCATGAGTCAGCTATGGCTCTTCGGCCTTAGCGACCTCGGCTATCCAGGCCGGCCCTGACTGCGTTTTTGTTATGCTGTTTGATCTTCATCAATAAAGTGTGGGCGAGCACAGAATCGGACGGACTCTCTACTTCAGAAGGAGACATAAAATCTTCAGTGATTGCGTGTGTAATATTTCTCTGGCTGCGTCTATTTTCACAGTAAAGTTGTGTATGGATGGAAAAAAAAATAAAGCGCTCACTACAATCATTTTTTACTTTGCTAGTTCCGTTTTTCTTGAACATTTCATAATCTCCACAACTGGAATACACATTTATTGGTTTGCTCGTTTTATTGAAGTAACCTCGGGATCGTTATACGATCAAAGGGAAAAGTATTTGTACTCCACAATTTTAAAATTGTAGACGTTTTCTGGACTACAAAGTGCATCAAAATATTAAAAAAGTTCATCAATAAGAAGACCGGACTGTTCTTTATAGCAATATTTCCCTCAAGACAGGACCTGTGTAACAAATGTCGCAAAGGAACAAGTTAGTAAAGAGTGTTTCTCCCTAGATGCGTACTAAATATTCGTACAAGTGCGTTTCTTTAAATACTAATGCTTTTAATTATAAATTCAATATTAATATATGCTTGTATTTTTAACATCAGTAACGTAATATACTGTTACATCGTCTCAGTACCTGGATAGTATTTTGTCACTAATTTTACCATGTTGTTATCAATAATCAACAAAATAGTCATTAAAATAAAAAAAACTCCTGAAGAAAGGATTAACATTCAGATTCATAATTCTTGTTTGACACTATCTCAACATATAATATGGTGGGAAGGTAAAGATTCACTATTCATATAATTACTGACATGTCTGGACAGAGAAAATCAGACACATGGACAGAGTCCATAGACAAACGTTTTTTAAAACGAGCAGGCATTTTTTCGGTATCAGGGGTTTCCAAAACGTGTGTTTTCATTGAAATCAAAATTAGTCAAACTAAATATTTAATACTCGTAGTAATTCAAGTCAATGAAAATTAATTCTAAAACTAGAGTGCATTAATACCTTTCACGTATGTGAATTTTACAATTTTTATTTATACATAACTATATGACTTGATATATTATCAAATTCGATATTTCGAGGTTACTATCTATAAACAGTAAATAGAAGTCATTCTAATTTGTTTTATGATACATGAAACCAATTATTTTTACTTTCCCGTATACATACGTATATGGGAACATAAAGCGAACTCTCCGTTAAAATTAAGCGTATAAAATGGAAATTCAACGCAAGGAGCTGGTGTACCCTCCGATGACACTCACACTTAAAATATAATCTTTGCTTCTGAAACATCATCTTTGCTCTACGAGACTCGCCCCTTAATTTAATTGTGAGACGTCAATCGTAATGCTCGCGACATGTATTCACTTTTTGGCCTGGTTTGCCGCCATTCCCAGCGCTCGATCGATCACCTTTCGCCTGGGGCACGTCGATAGGGCAGCGACAAGGGAGGTAGGGAGCCACCCGCAGATGAGTGAAGTCACGAGCTGAGAAGCTTGTGGAGAGGCGGCGGGGGCGGCGGCTGCGAGGACGAAGACTTTGAGGGAGGCGAAGACGAAGGCGGTGGCGGGGGAAGCGAGGACGGAGGCGGAGACGGATGCGGGAATGGAAATGGCGACGGAGGGGGAGCGGGGACGGAGGTGGAGGCGGGAATGAGGCTGGAGCGGAGATGGGAGAGGCGCGGGGACGGAAGTGTAGTTGGGGCGCGGCGAGACGGGGGCGACGGAGAGCGGGGCGGTAACGGGGGCGGAGGCGGGGCGAAGGGGGTCGGTGGCGGGGACGGAGGCGGGGAGTGAGGCGCGGGTGGGGAGGGGCGGGGGCAGAGATGGATGCAATGGGGCAGCGGAGGGCGGGACTGTGACGGGGATGGAGGCGGGGACTGAGGCTTGGCGAAGAGGGGCCATGGTTGCGATGGCGGGGGCAGGGGCAGGGGCGGGGGCGCCCGTACGATGTCACCTCCGCATCCTGGCGCCGTGTCTCCCTCTTCCGCCGCCGTGACGCGCCCGTGGCGTCGTCGGGGGCGTCGCGTCGCGTCGCGTCGCGTCGTTGACTTGCAAATGAGGAGGCGAGCGCCCCACGCCGCTCCCCAGCGCCCCGCCCACGCAGTTGGGGGCGTGGAAAATCTCCGCAATTATAAATTACACGCTTTTCACCGCGTTTTAAATTTTCCTGCACTTCTCATCAAGTCGTTAGAGGAGCTTTTCGTTTGTTTTATTCATGCCTCTAGGGTTTGGACGTCCGTCCAAGTAGTTCGCGAAAAGAGCAGCTGAGAAGCTGAAGGAGCATTCTGTTGGGAGGTCGAGAGGAATCTTCTCTCACACCTCGAATTGCATTCTTTTGTTCTACTTTGATACTAGAAAAAGTGTTCTCGTATTCTTTCGCGTTTGTAAGGGACTCAATTTTGTTAGCGGTTATTTCATTGATGCTAATAATATTTGTGGCAAGTCTTGTACGAGATCTCATCTGCAATATTATACCTATTTGAACATGTCATTTTATCTCTTTTGTTGTCCTACGTCATAATGTTTTACGACAATAATTAAAGTTAAAACTTATCGTACACGTCTCTAGTTAATAATATTTTATTAACAATTAAAATATTTTGCGAACTGCAAAATCATTCGGAACTTTAACCCAGTATTTCCTAACAGTTGTTGAATCTTTTAGCTAAAATTTAAGTACATCGGATATTACAGACTTCGACATTTATAAGGAAGGAAAATGTGAATGTGATTTATAAATTTTTAAAAAAACAATTTAAAATGCTTTCCTTTATTTCATTTAGTGTTGAATAGATCATGATTCAGAGAGAATCTGCCCTCATCCTAAATTCTAGGAACAACCTGGACTTTCAATCTGGATTTTGGTTATGTATCAGACCAACAATTTCTATTTTGAATTATTAACGAACGAATATTCTCTTAATACACACTAACGAAATAACCTGTTCAACTGGTTCATATTTTCATTGACTAATCACAATCTCGGTTATTTTGACTTTAAAAGTTATTTAAAATAGTTCCATTTAAACTTACAAAGACATTTTCGTGGAGCGGTTTTTCAAAGGTTCTAATGAAATATTTGCATTAAACGTCCCAGAATTGTTTGAGAAAAGAAAGAACCTCTCCTACATCATCAATCCATCTCGAGATAAAAGATGTCACCCCGCAAACGTGCCATCTCCGTCGCAAGGCATATATTGAACGTGTCTCCTGTGTGTCGTTCCTCCCAAGCGCTTTCACACAAACACACACGCAGATGCGCTCGCGTTCGTTTCTCTCTCTCTCTCTCTCTCTCTCTCTCTCTCTCTCTCTCTCTTTCATACACACACACAATTACATAAATATTACACACGCACACACACAGTCTATCACTCACCACACAGGGGAAGCCCAACCTTCTCGACAAACGTGCGCTGTCCTTATCATTTCATTGAAGACGTGTGAGCATCTGCTGAATATTTTTGGCAGCGCTCTCTAAATATTAGTCCTGTATTTGACTTCGAAATGAGATTTGGGCGCGAGGTGGCGAAGGGCGCGCCTTGCGCCGCGACGCGCGCTGCGCAAACAGACAACCTGCTGCGTGCGCGTCGCGCCTCGCTCCCCGCCCTCGCCTGCCTCTCCCCCTACTCCTCTTCCTCCTGCATCCTCCTCCTCCTCCTCACTTGCTCCTTACTTCTCCTCCTCCTGTTCCTCCTCCCCTTCTTCCACCTCCTCCTCCCCTTCTTCCACCTCCTCCTCCCCTTCTTCCACCTCCTCCTCCCCTTCTTCCACCTCCTCCTCCTCCTCTTCTTCCATCTCCTCTTTCTCCTACCCCTCACCTCCCCATCACTTCTTCCTACACCTCTTCCTTTTCCCCCTCCTCTTCTCATTCTCCATCCCACCTCTTCCATTGATTGATTGATTTATTTCTGTTTCTGGGCGAGTCAACGGCCAGGTCATTAGTCCCGAAAGTGTAGTGCATGTTTTACAGAAGGAAGAGGTGATTTTTCTTCTCTTGAAGGTAAGAACCGAAGCCGACCCACCGTCGGCTAGCGAGGTTTCCTTCTAATAGGTATTTCTCAGCAGCGGGGACCGTCCCAGAAGGGAAAAGCTCTAAGCTCGCGACCGTTCTCCCGGGATATGTAATGCATGTTAGTGTGTGTGTGTAGGAAAGAAGAGGAAGGGAAGTTCGCGCGCGGTCCTTAGTCCATTTGTTAGGGTACTGTTCCGACATTCGCCTGGTGCTGATCGACGAAACCACCGAAAACTACCGATAATAGCAGCCGGACGCTAGAATTCTCCAGACAACAACGGAATTCGACCTAGCTATCTAGTTAGTGTCGAAAATCCTGCCTTCGTCGAGACTCGATCCTAATCAGAGATCTCAGTCAGAGACACTTCAGCGACATTAGTTGATACCCTGAGTCACCTCTCCTGGTCCCACCCCACCCAACCTCTTCCCCATCCACCTCCTCTTCCTCTTCCTCCTCACTCTCCATCTCCAACCCCTCTTCCACCTCATCGTTCTCATCTCCCTCTTCTCTTCCTACGTCCCAATTCATTTCTCCTCCCTATTCCCTTACTCCTTCACTGACATCCGTCTTTCGCCTCCCCTCTCAAACCCCCCTTCGACACCTCGCCTCGCTCCCTAGCTACTCCTCCACCTCTGCCTGTATCTCTACCCTCACTTACTCCTCCCTCTCATTTTCTTCCTCTCATCCCCTTCCCTTATGTACAAACTCCCTGCTCCTCCCCTCTTCTACACTATCTCCCCTCCAACATCGGAGTATGTGGGCCTCATAATGTCTCGATCAGACGCGACTTCGGGCATATATGTAGCAATACGTAAACGGGGTATAAAACCATTCACAGCGCATGCGCTACAATTTTGACTGTCGGTTTGGGCGACATCTTATCCTTCGATTGCTGCTGGGTAACTAGATGTCGCCACTGGTTCAATTTCGCAGCAGGAATGATGAAGCGATTCGAAAACCATTGCGCCGCATGTATTGAGCGCGAATCGCATGACCTCTGCACAGCGATAGCCCCAAAAAGTGACCCATAAAGTCATGCCCCCGCTCAGAGAATTCCGAGAGAGACAGTTTCATACTCGTTAAAAAACAAGCTCTATCGTCAAGGTCGTTTTCTATTTAGCACATCTATAATTTTGCTTTGTTGATCCTAAGGAGCCACTCTCGTTAAATACTTAATAATATTCTTAAAATCCTAGCTGTTGTAAGATAAATAAATTATAATTAGCTACATTTAATGAACAATTTTGTTTTACCTACAACAAAATGAAAATTCTATTTAATGCTCCTTTATCTTGATTTTTTTCTTGAATTTGTGCGATCCTATTGCAACCCATTACCCCCTTCCTTGCAAGGAAGGGGAAGAAAAGATCACGCGCGGTCTGTGGCCCGTTTATTAGGGTACTGCTCCGACATTCGTCTGGTGTTGATCAGAGCAACCACAGAGAACTATTGATCAGACCAGCCGGTCGCTAGTATTCTCCAGTCAGCGGCTGAACTTGACCTAGCGACCTAGCTAGTCTCGAAAATCGTGCCTCCGCCCTGTCGGGATTCTAAAGCAAGGGCCCGCCGGTCAGATGCACTGGAATGACATCAATTAATGCCCTGAGCCATCTAAACCGGTTTGTTTGTGGTCAACCTATATTTTATGGTTTTGGATTATTTATCTGTGAGACAATTTCACAGGTCGAAACTGAGACAATCTACATATCATCTCATCTCACGAATCATCTGCTACCACTGCTGCGCTCCCCATGTTTGAAAGCCTGCGTTTCGGAAATCCATCTAAAACATGTTTTCCCATTTGCAACCACTTCCGGGATCAGATGTAGCAAGAGTTTCTTTTTCTTCTCAGAAAATATGGAGATAGTTTGCTTCCAAGTGTTTCTCTCCATTTATTAGAGTATACGGGGCGTTCTTTGAAGTCTCTTTCGCTCGCATCTGGTTTCCATCTTTCCAATAATCAAACCCGCTACTTCTCTTCAAACAACATTCATTTTGTCGGAAGAAAGACATTCACTTGAGAGAGAAATGTGAACAGCCATAAAAATTCACAAGAAAATTGTTGTTCAGAGCACGAATTGATTTCTTGAGTTTTTGAAGATTCACAGTTACTGCTTTATTTTCAAACGGTAGTATATATTACAGGTGAAGTAATATTGTATTTAGGAAGAACACTCATCACAATGTTCTTTCATTTTTTTAATCAATCTTAAAGTTTTAAAAAGATCCTATTTGCTTTCTTATTCTTCATCCTTTCCTAAATTGCTCCATATAATTTTAATACATTTTAACACTTTTTCTATTAAACAGTTATACAACATGATAGCTAATTGCGCGTTGGAGTTTATTACATTCATTAGAATATTTTGAAATAGGGACTCGTTCTCTCGTGTTGCAATAAGGGCATCGTAATTTCGGAGCGAGCCGGAAAAGATGTGTTCGTATCTCAAGAGATTGCCTAATTAGAGTTCTCGAGTGACGTTGCTTCCACATTACGCGATTAACGGAATCAACATTGCACAAGTAAGTGTTCACTTTTGCTTTATTTGACGCTATTATAAAAATGTGACACAAATTGCAAAAAATGCATTACTCAAAACGAATAATCTTTCTTTAAACTTGCATTTTTTCACAATTGCAAGAAGGAAATATTGTTTTTATCGTGACATTTTGTAGTTTCTTTTCACTCCCATAACTTTTACGCCAATAAAAAAGAGTTGATGATCAATCCCTTTTTTATAAGAGTGATGAAAATTGTACAAAGTTACTTTAAAATCAAACCTTATCAAACACCGGTAGAAGTGTGCCATCCAATAATATGCTTTTCGTCAATTAAAGAACGGTCGCGTTATAGTTTTCATAATTTTTCTATGTTCATTTTTAAAATCCGTTGTGATATTTAATGTCGATCCTTCGATTTTAATAGTCTAAAGACATCGATATGTGCTAATATATATAAATTTCAAGTCAAAGGATGCCGATATATACTGTGAAATAAATTCTGTGATAAAAATTTTATTTGCGAATATATTCTCCTATTAACTTGCAAATAATTACAGTGAGTAGGAAAGAATTTGTGTTTTCACTTTCGTAGTCGTGCGATCTGAGATAAGTAAATGGATGTTTCTCCTCGCAGCACACGTGTACTCGCACGTTGGAACGAGGAACAACTAATCCACCGTATTTTCCTCACGGTTGGGAATCGACCTTAACCAAAGGAAATAAACCTTTTACCCAAAGGAAAAAAATTCGTTTCCGCGGATATGTGTCTCTGTAACGTCATCACATGACCACCAGATCTTCAAACGGCTAGGCACGCAAGTTGCCGGACACATGGGACGGACAAAGTAATGGAAAATGCACTGGCCCCTTGACGCAAGGCGAGCGGGGAGTGGACCCCTTCTTATCAAACAATTTCTTCTCCAAAATAAACTCCGTAACCCAAGCAACCCATTACAACTTAGCCACCACCTAACAGCTCCCAACCAGAATAAAAAATAGATACCCATTAGATTCATTCCTTAGCACATTTTCAGATCTGAATTAATCCCATAGGTGCTCTGTGAGTTTGAGTTTCCTATTCATGTGTAGTTAGATATAATTTTAAGATTAGTATTTAAGTTAAATATAAGTCGGAAAAAAACATATGATGTAGTATATATAATACTGAACTATGTATATCCATTCATTAATAAATGTATATTTAAAAAAACGAACCCCCGGTGAGCGCACATGTGGGCTAGCGGCTCCCTCGCCCTTACAGTGCTGGAGGCGATCACGTGACCGCCAAAAGAACGTAGACAGAGGCAGGATCAGCAGTTCGTACTGAGAGTACCTCGTGAGCAGACGTGTATGCTTGCCCGAGATGGGGTGTATTCCGCGAGACACGACGTGTGCGAAACACGGGTATCGTAACTCCGGCGCGGTAAAGCGGCAAGGTGGGGGATGCACGAGCCTAAGGGGCGGGGAGCAGGTGCGTGCAAGTCACGGAGGAACTGGCGAACGTAACCCCAAAGCTGTACATGGCGTTGCCATACCCGTTGCGGAGGGCAGCTCGTTAGGGTGTCTCAAAAAGGAAATAGAGATTGAAAAGCCTGTAAGGTAATCGTTTTACCCGTATTACGATATGAAAATATAAAATTTTGTAGGAGTAGTATGAACTCGTGATAAAGAACAATTGAAGAATGAGGCTCGGTTACCATGGACGGAAGATTGTTGAGAGAGGCTGGATGGATAGTGTGAAAGAATGGACCCCAGAATGTGGGACGAATATATTAACGTGACATTCTGGTTTTAAAACCTGTACCGATTCCAATATATTGGAAGTTTAGCAAAACCTGGGAGAAGGCACTACAGCAAATTAATCGGTGTTTCTGTAGTAAGGAATAAGATATCCACGTAAGAGGAAAAGGTAACATTGGGCGATTGATTCTGAATTTATAATTTCAAAAACAATATATTTGCTTGTGTTTGAACTTAAAGTGTTCTTATTTAAATTACCTCAAGAGAGAGGCCAAAGGACAGCGACGTTTTCTGAGTGGCAATACAGCTGCATCTGACTTTATTGGCGTGCGAACGATCGCGGGCATTCACGTGTACACACGCGTTTGCGGGAACATTGTCTTCAGTAGAGTCGTAACAATTCCTCAGTTTAATATTTTCGTATGGCGGAGTGTACTGTACAATCGTTGTTGATCTTTTTTTTTTGTAATACGAAATATATTTAGTTTTAGGCTGAAAGGTTTGATAAATCAATGTCAATTGATTGAGTCATTCAACCAGCACACTAGCAGAGATATTCTATGCGCCAGAGATGTAAATTATCCGTTTCTTGATGGATTCTTTGGTTATTCTCAGTAGCTTTATGGCAGATTTTTTAATTTTAGCAAGGTCATATAAACGTCAACTAAGCCGAAGACAACCACGGCAAGTTTTTGATAAAAATTGAAATTGAAGTATAAAAAAACGTTGTTTAAAATACTACGATTTATATTTTATACGTAGGGTGTAAGTTTATGGGTGGTAAGCATAAACAACATCCCCCACAAGTCCCAAAAAGTCAATTTTTACAGGAAAATATTAAAACTATTTTCCACTAAAATCATTAACCTCGGAATGTCCCAATAAGTAAAATTCCAAGCACTTGAATAACATTATTAATGCAAAAAATCAATATCGTATCTTTAATCTGCTCTTAACTACAGAATTTTAAATTTCGTACGTTTATCTTGTTATTGGTCTTCTACTGTTGTCCGAGTGCTTGGTCAATTTTTGAAATCCTCGTAAAACTCTATTCTTCTGGAATGTATTGCATCAGTTTTGTTACGTCCTGTAATTTTAGTATATTTATAGGAACTCTGTGTAAGCTTTCTCTGTGAATAATTTTGAACCGACATTTTTATTCTTGAGAAGTGAAAATCGATACATGAGGCCATCAACCCACTCATAACATTCTTCTTTTCCTTGAATTGATTGGCTTAGGTGGAAACTCTCATATTACGCCTCAGAAAAAGTTACTTTCCGTTTCTGTTTTTAAAAACATTATTTTTGTATAATTCTGTTTCGCTACTCTTTTCTTACATATTGTCTTTATCAACGATACGGAAGTTTTGCTTCAACAAATGAATATCAGTTGCTTATAGTGATAAGTCAGTGACACCTGTCAGTGGCCTTGGATACTGATAGTCATAATTCCGGACTGACACTCAAGACGGTCTGACGGATCCTGCCAACATTCGTCAGTTGTAATAACCATTTCTGTCCCGGACGCGTGTGGTTCATGCAGAGATCGCTTAATCTCGCCCAATACTAATACGGGTATTCATGTTTTTTATGCTCCAGAGCATTTATCTACCAATTATGAATGTGTTTCTGGCCATTACTAAACAAAACATGGACCAATGTTGTTCATGCAACTTATTATTCAAGTATTTTGTGTATAAATTGTGATATCAATAATTATATTAATCATCATTCCTGAACATAAATATTTTTGGTTAATAATAAACTTAATATTTTCCTTCATTATACAATATGCATACAACGTAGTCTAAACAGCCTGTATACATGGCGCAAATGTTGTCAATACATTATAAAACATTGTTTTAGGGGTAATGATTCGAAACACGAACTCTTTGTGTTGCAGTGCCTTAGCAAACTGGGCCATGGACCGCGCGCGATCTTTCCTTCGTCTTCCTTGTTATGTCCTCAACCGTTAATTACACACACACTAACACAGACTACACTATCACATATTCCGGGAAACCGGTCCTTTACATTTCGTTTCTCGAGTATCAAATACTTATTTCCGGCTAAACGAGAACATTGATCAAACAATAACGTCAAAATTCAATTTTACTAACGTTTCTTGTGATAAAACTATGAAGAAAGTTGTTCCGTAGTTTTAAATGCAAACATCTCTAATACCTCGTCAGTCATAAATAAAAAATGAATTATTCCAAGCCTTCCATTTCTGCCTTTCGTTTAAGCATCATAACGCGCATATGTGCACCCAAATTCGCGGGCTCCGATTGGGCGCAATCGATCCGGCTAACGCCACCGCGTCCCTGGGCGAGAGCAAGAGCGCGATAGAGAGCGCCGGAGAGTGAGAGCGAAAGCGAGAGAGCGAGAGCACGGCTAGCTGCGAGAAGCAACAGCGAACTTGGGCGAGTATGAGCCACGTGAGCTGCGTAAACGATTGGGACAGTGTGTACACCGAATCTTTGCGCGTTCATGTAATATCCGTTCAGTAAGCGGATTCTCCGAGTTTTCCCAATGCTCCATGCTGTCATGGAGGATTATTGCGCAGCCCTTCTCAACAAACATTGAAGGATTTTTATCTTGACCGGCTTGCATATGGTGTTACATTTCCTCCATGAAATGTTGAATGTGTTTGTGGGTATACAATGAAATAAAAAGTAAAAATGCATGCACAGATTAATTATCAAACCGTCTTTTATGTAAAAAAAACGTTGCTAGTCAGTCATTAGATGTTTAATATTATTAAGGAGCGCATTTCTATGAATTTGTATATTTTTATCTGTTGCTTCAGAGCATAGCTCGTTTCATGTTTTCATAGATTCTATTTGTGAATGTTTGTTGATTAGAAAGAGTTTGTCATGGTTTGAGTTCTTTTTTTCTATAGATGATAGATGACTTGTGTAAATGTAGGATATTTTTATATCATTTTTGTAAACCAGACAGAAAAAATGAAACAAGACATAAAATATACTTTACTAAGGTGCATATTTACTTCAATTATTTCTCCCGCAAAGTAGTTTAGGTTATATTACGTTTAAAGGAAAACATATCTTTTCATTTCAAGCATGTTTCTCATGAATTTTATTAAGAAAGTTTTATACAAGAAATGAAATATTGTTCATTTTAATTGCACATTAAAGTCCATAATTTAGATTATTTAGGACATAAATGCATAATTTAAAAAAACATATTTCAAGACCTTTTAGGACATAAAAACCCTTTCCCCAATTATTAATATTGGGATATTTATAATCCACCCTAATTTGAAATAATTGCAGTGTGTAATTGTCCCGGAACCTAATAGGGTAAAAATAGATGTACGAAAATTTCTTAAAAGACATAAAATTAATTGTGTGATAATAGTTTTGATTACAGGAACTTAAAGTCAGATTACCGGAAGAGGTGGCTCAAGGCGTCAACTGATGTCACTGCAGTGCCTCTGACCAAGAGTTTTTAGATTCGAGTCCCGACGGTGGCACGAATTTTAGACACTACCTTGTCAGCTAGATCGAATTCAGTCGCTGTCGAAAGGATAATTTTACCAGCCAGCTGCTCTGATCGGTAGTTTTCCGATCAACACTAAGGCGAATGCCGGAGCAGTGCCTTAGCAAACGGGCCATGGACCGCGCGCGATCTTTCCTTCCTCTTTCTTGTTCTGTCCTCAACCTTTAATTACACACACACTAACACGCACTACACCATCCAATCTAAAAGTCAAATTGAAGCAAACACCATTATATCACATACGGTTTTCAATTAGGTTTAAAAAGTTTGAGTGTGAGAGCAAAGCGACACTTTCGCTGAACATCTATTCTCGATTGCACGACAAACTTGAACTTTACGTATCGTACATACAAAATTCTAGTATTGGAATCGGGGAGCGGATTTTTATGCTCTAAAAAATGTTGAAATATGCTTTTAAAATATGCATTATGACTAAACATTCTCAAATATGCAGTTTAATATGCATTTATGACATAAAAATTCTTAAATATGCACTTTAATATGCAATTAAAATTAACAATATTTCATTTTTATGTATAAACCTTTCTAGATAAAATTCAGGTGAAGCATGCATTGGAATGAAAAAAAAAATTTGTGCAAAAATAATATAACCTAACTGACTTTTCGGGATAAATCATTGAAGTAAATGTGTACTTGAGTAAAGTACCTACATTGTAGGCCTTCTTTCACTTTTTTCTGCCTAGTTTAAAAAATATATCAAGAAATATCCTACATTTGCACAAGTATTTTATCATCTATAGAAAATAAAAAGAAAAAGAAAATTTTGGCAAGCTTTGCTAACAATGAACGCTCACAAACAGATTCTACGAAAAACACGAAACATTTTCTCTTTTTTAACGTAATATGTAAAATATGCTCCCATAATTACACGAATATGCCCCAACAGGAAAAATCGATCAAATATGCACTAACAAATTAATCTACAAAGCATCCAATTATAAGCACATGTCAAGAAATTACTCTTAGCTATGCCTTGAAGCAATGGAGAAAAACATGCAAAATTATAAAAATCCGCTCCCTAATTATTACTATTGTAGTAGAGCAATCCTTGAAGTCGTAATATCACTTAAATTGGTATTAGTAACAATGATATGAGTTGACACAACTTTCTTAAAATTTTTTCAGTGTGAGTGATGTAAAACTAGGACATTCAATATCCCTTAAATTATAATAACTAGTAATATCCAAATGTTTTATTTCTATCTTCTTCCCTTAACTTTCTCTTAAAGTATCATTCAGAAAGAGGACTCTGTATGGCGCATCACATTTATTTGAGTTACAACGTCCTCTATAAAAACAGTTCTCGAGAATTGCTTGTTTCGCTAACTTCGTTAATGAAGGCAGCTGAAATTTAGTTTGGTCTCGAAGCAGCCATTTCCTTTAATCCGGCGGAAGGTCGGAAGGAAAGAAGGGCAACAGAGCGGGAGGGAGCGACGGGAGCATGTTGGCAACAGAAAGACCGCGTCTGCGGCCTCCACAGGAAGAAGAGAACGAATGAAGGACGTAGTTTCCGAAGTCTCTTTGGGTCAGGTCAAGTGTCAGCCTGGAAGGAGCGGGGTGAGGAGGGGAGGGGTGGGGCGGAGCGGGCCAGAGTGGAGCGGGTGAGGCGAGCGGAGAGGGGGGGGGCGGAGCAGAGCGGAATGGGGCGGGGCGGGGCGGAGCGGAGCAGGGCGAAGTGGATCGAGGCGCAGCGGGTAGGGCGGAGCGGATGGGGAAGAGCGGAGCGGGTGGGGAGGAGCGGAGCGGGTGAGGTGGAGCGGGTGAGGCGGAGCCGGTGAGGCGGAGCGGGTGAGGCGGAGCGGGTGAGGCGGAGCGGGTGAGGCGGAGCGCGTGAGGCGGAGCGGGTGAGGCGGAGCGGGTGAGGCGGAGCGCGTGAGGCGGAGCGGGTGAGGCGGAGCGGGTGAGGCGGAGCGGGTGAGGCGGAGCGGGTGAGGCGGGGCGGGTGAGGCGGAGCGGGTGAGGCGGAGCGCGTGAGGCGGAGCGGGTGAGGCGGAGCGGGTGAGGCGGAGCGGGTGAGGCGGAGCGGGTGAGGCGGAGCGGGTGAGGCGGAGCGGGTGAGGCGGAGCGGGTGAGGCGGAGCCGGTGAG
The DNA here is from genome assembly GCA_031308135.1 of Acheta domesticus. NCBI lineage: Eukaryota > Metazoa > Arthropoda > Insecta > Orthoptera > Gryllidae > Acheta > Acheta domesticus. The sequence goes on from JAHLJT010000631.1 coordinate 248,942,005, forward strand.
GCGGAGCGGGTGAGGCGGAGCGGGTGAGGCGGAGCGGGTGAGGCGGAGCGCGTGAGGCGGAGCGCGTGAGGCGGAGCGGGTGAGGCGGAACGGGTGAGGCGGAGCGGGTGAGGCGGAGCGGGTGAGGGCGGAGCGGGTGAGGCGGAGCGCGATGAGGCGGAGCGGGTGAGGCGGAGCGCGTGAGGCGGAGCGGGTGAGGCGGAGCAGGTGAGGCGGAGCGGGTGAGGCGGAGCGGGTGAGGCGGAGCGGGGTGAGGCGGAGCGGGTGAGGTGGAGCGGGTGAGGCGGAGCGGGTGAGGCGGAGCGGGTGAGGCGGAGCGCGTGAGGCGGAGCGGGTGAGGCGGAGCGGGTGAGGCGGAACGGGTGAGGCGGAGCGGGTGAGGCGGAGCGGGTGAGGCGGAGCGGGTGAGGCGGAGCGGGTGAGGCGGAGCGGGTGAGGCGGAGCGGGTGAGGCGGAGCGGGTGAGGCGGAGCGGGTGAGGCGGAGCGCGTGAGGCGGAGCGGGTGAGGCGGAGCGGGTGAGGCGGAGCGGGTGAGGCGAGCGGGTGAGGCGGAGCGGGTGAGCGGAGCGGGTGAGGCGGAGCGGGTGAGGCGGAGCGGGGTGAGGCGGAGCGGGTGAGGCGGAGCGGGTGAGGCGGAGCGGGTGAGGCGGAGCGGGTGAGGCGGAGCGGGTGAGGCGGAGCGCGTGAGGCGGAGCGGGTGAGGCGGAGCGGGTGAGGCGGAACGGGTGAGGCGGAGCGGGTGAGGGCGGAGCGGGTGAGGCGGAGCGGGTGAGGCGGAGCGGGCGAGGCGGAGCGGGTGAGGCGGAGCGGGTGAGGCGGAGCGGGTGAGGCGGAGCGGGTGAGGCGGAGCGGGTGAGGCGGAGCGGGTGAGGCGGAGCGGGTGAGGCGGAGCGGGTGAGGCGGAGCGCGTGAGGCGGAGCGGGTGAGGCGGAGCGGGTGAGGCGGAACGGGTGAGGCGGAGCGGGTGAGGCGGAGCGGGTGAGGCGGAGCGGGCGAGGCGGAGCGGGCGAGGCGGAGCGGGTGAGGCGGAGCGGGTGAGGCGGAGCGCGTGAGGCGGAGCGGGTGAGGCGGAGCGGGTGAGGCGGAGCGGGTGAGGCGGAGCGGGTGAGGCGGAGCGGGTGAGGCGGAGCGGGTGAGGCGGAGCGGGTGAGGCGGAGCGGGTGAGGCGGAGGCGGGTGAGGCGGGGCGGGTGAGGCGGAGCGGGTGAGGCGGAGCGGGTGAGGCGGAGCGGGTGAGGCGGGGCGGGTGAGGCGGAGCGGGTGAGGCGGAGCGGGTGAGGCGGAGCGGGTGAGGCAGAGCCGGTGAGGCGGAGTGGGTGAGGCGAAGCGAGTGGGGCGAAGCGAGTGGGGCGGAGTTGGGTGGTGTACGAGCGGGTGGGGCGGGGAGACCCAGTCCCAGCAGGCCCTTCTCATCGGGTTTCCCGAGGGGGCCAGGAGAGGGGATAGGGAACAGGGCCGGCCTACGCACTGTTCGTGGGGATAAATAAGGTGGCGCATTTCCGGAGGGACGCAATAAATTCACCAATTAAGCTAATACGGCATTTATCTACGATGTGGCAATTTTCGTCTCTAGTATTAATTAAAACTGTAGAACGTGATTCTTTTCATGACAATATACGTCAAATTAAAAAATGCAGGCGGGTCTCATAAAAGGCTGTTTTGTTGTATTGGTGACGCGTAAGCACAAAAAAGAAAATACGTTTGTTTGTTTTGGTTTTTTCTAATTACTGCTTGAGTGGCGCGCCAATGTAGTAACTCTTTCTCTTGAATTCCAAAACGTATGTTTTTCAGTCATTTCTATTTTCTTCAAATTACTTTCAGACAAAAAATATATTTTCCAAAAAATACTTTTTGAAAATTTGTAAGTACTCTGTTATTTAAAAAATTGTTCTAAAAATAATAATTTCTGAACAATATTACTTTTATTACTTGGTATGAGTATTTTTAATCTCAATATTGGTTCTAAAATAGTTCTTCGTATGTTTAAAAATACACATCAATTTTACTGTGAATAAATACGAATCCGCTTGGTATTATTTAATATTTCAGTAAGTATAGTTTCATAGTTTCATTAAAAATCGTACAATAACTTATATTAAGTTGTACGATTATTTAAATTTTAATGCACGATTTTATCCTAAAAGGAATAGGTGAAAATGTACCTCGGTGTGAAATAAACTTGTAAATCGAAGGGAAACTCGTGGGATTCTTTCCTTGTGGTTTCAGTAGGATGCATTGCTTTTCAGAGACCTGCTTTTCCTTTTTCTTCACAGCAAATCTCTCTATAAATGAACTTATGAGAGCATGTGGGAGTTTTGGCTCACAGTGTACAACATAAATGCATGAAGGGAAATTATAAAAGTTGTCAAAATTTATTTCAACTATGAATGCTTATAAAATTTATATTCTTTAGGAACCACTATACGCATTTTTGAATTTTTTTCACTTAACTCCATTTGTACAAGTGAAGGTATTTCAATTTTAATTCCACTTCTACCTTCCCGCGAAGTTGTGACTGAAAGGTTGAGGTTTTTCGATGTTTAGTTTGTTTGCTAGATTCCACGCTCATCATCGTCTTACTATATGTGTAAACATAGTTAAAACTAGAGGTGCTACGATAAGCCAGTAGAGCTAGAATGGAGCAGACTTGCTTGTAACCTTTTCAGTCTAGGTTAGCTTTTCACTCTCTTCCCAGCTGCTGATATCAGCGCTAAAATACATTTTTTCACATTTTTACAACTTTTCTACTTCCTTCTACTTTCAATTCTACTAATTACAACTTTCAATTCTACTAAAAGGAGACATCAAAAATTGAGAAAATATGAGAAAATGTCCTCTATAGGCCTGTAGCAACTGAAAAGAGGGTGGGGACAATGGCGTAAAGCTAAAGAGACAAGAATTTTTAATATTCATTAATTAGTGCGACAAACTCTTTGAAATTTTTCATTTACATCACAGAGTTCTGAATTTTATTTCAATTTATCGTAGATATTGTCTTCAAAACGGTATATAAAATTTAAAAATTCGTTCCATTTTTTAATTACTACCTGTTTTAAAATGACGTATTATTTTTTAATACAGTATTTATATTGTCCCCAAATATTCTTTGACATTAATTATCGAGCGAAGTATATTGCCTCTGAAATTAGTTTATCAGACGACAAAATACGTCTCAATGAAGTTAGGGTTATCAGATTAGTGATATCTGGTGCAGTTAAAATTGGGGTTAGACACGCCAGTGTAGAAAGTAGAGACGAATCTTAGTACGAATAGAATTATTGTTTTTAGACACTGATCTCTGTTGGGTTTTAAACAAAAGGACTCAAAAATTGAACTGCCGTTCCACACACAGATGAACTCATGATGTAAGAAATCAATCAGTGGATGAACTTCATAAAAAATATGTCAAGTAAAAAATTATATATACTACTCGTAATTCTATTTTTGACAATTTTGTGCAGTAAAATCTGTCTAAAACCGGAACGTGTACAAGCCGAAAATCTGTCTTAAACCGGAAAATGTCCTGGCCCGTGAAGTTGAATGGCATTTTACACAGCGTAAAACGGAACCTCTCCAACGCGGAAACGGAACAGTTTTTCGTGTTCTGCAGGGGGGAAAAATCTTTGTAAATCGGAATTCCTATGAATTAAATGCAATTGACAGAGACGCAAGATGTCTTAATGAAATGAACGCATCTGCAAACTTGCTTTGAAATTCACTATCCCTGTGACATGCGATTTAGTCGTAGCAGCTAGTCATTGAAGGAGAGGGGGGCTTCAGCTGCCAGCGTAGAATTGGATCTTGGGGTCGCTTGTCTCTCAAGGCGTTGGCCGTAGGGGAAATCCGACCTCTGCCGACGCAATGAGCGTGGGAAGGTGTAGCGGGCATGGCTTCTATTCACGCGTCTCCCTGCCCCGCGTTGACAATCATTACCCCTCGACCAGATACGCATTGCTCAAGGCTATGCGAGAGTATCAGAAAGTCATAGTACTGGATTGTGACGCATTGGGCGTTGAAACAGTCAGCAAGCAGTCCGACTACGGCCAGTAAGGTGCGAATTTTTCTACTCAAAAGCTGTGAATGAGGAGTGCTTAATATTCATTTATTGGTGATTTCTTCCATAATTACGTTACATGTTGATGTATTTTGATAATTATAATAAGTCACGGAATTTACTACTTTCAGGGCAGAAACGTTAACATCACAATTGTCATAAAATGGACAACATTGTATAAAACGGAAATCTCCCTAAACCGGAGTTTTTTGTGACCCGATTGTATTCCAGCTGAGACAGATTTTACTGTATTAGCAATTCGTCTATATTTTATTAAGAAGCGGTTTTAATAACTGCAATAATGCGCTTTTAATTACGATTTCTCTATGCCCATATGTTTGCTACTCTTCAATTGCGCTATGCATCCAGCATATTTGTAAATAAAATAATATGAATTTTGTGTTGAATAAAAATGTTTCTTCTATCTCTGGTCTTTCACTTCTCGAGCTGCCAGCGATATTTCTCCTCTTGCATTGACTTGTCCGCTGCAGTTGAGACGTCCGAGTGGCCGTGCCTACTGGAGCAAGAACAGGAATACGAGAGCCAGAGCGGACAATACCGTGCCCGCCCCTGACCTGGAATGCTTCCTCCGGCCTTATTGTAAGCGCGTGGATGTCAAGCCAAGGATGAAAATTGAATTGAAGACCTCAGGGCAATAACATGCTATGCTACTAATACGTAAGTTTTGAGAAAAAGGTAAGCAAAGATTTGGACTTTGCATTCTACACATCGAGATAAAGAAAATTACTATAGGAATTACGCTGCCATCTTGCAGCGAATCTTTAAAATAAAATCCCTACATCTAGATACATTTATGGGGCGTCGAAATACACTATTATCTCAATTTCATCATGCAGCATGTTATTGCCCCACGTTCTTCAATTGTAGTGCTGTTCGATGAAGTCTTCAACGCTGACCTCTTTGATGAAAGAATAAGCTTGGGACAACGCGCCAGTTCAGCGCAACGATCTCAGAAAGTGGACACAACTAGGCTACAACTGACATGTCGTGTTGACCCATACAGCGAGAAACACAGCCACTGCTTCGTGAAAAACAAATCAGAATCCATACGACTCCTTACCATATCCAACATATAACATGGATAGTAAAAAATGTACCTGATACATGTAATACAAAAAAGCTGAGAAATAACTATCAGATAACATGTTCTTTATAACGTCTTACAACGAAGATCATTTCAGATCATTCTTTAAAAACAAAGAACAATGTCAAATAAAACAAGAGGAGCAGATATTACAGCTACAGTAACACTATCCAGAATTAAACAGACTTTATAAACTAGCGGTGCTACAACAGCACTCCTTGCTTGCTTATTTCCCACTTTTGAACTCAGACTTTTCAAATTCAGACAGTTCAAACAAAAATGAGATCTGCACCGTTTTAAGGCGTTCTTTCGTCTCTCTCTTTTAAGAGAAAAATTTAAAGGAATTAAAGAAAAACATTAAAACCATTTTTGATCATTTCGTTTCTTAAATTGCCTTTATTTCAAGGAAAATTAAGCGAAAACCATACTTTTTTAAAATTTTACATACCCTTTTTAAAGATCAATTTCTCACAAAAAATCATTAAAAGTAATCTCTAGTATCATAATGTTATTTTCTTTGAAATTTTCGAAAATACAGAGAGACTCCTGAAACAAGGCCTGCGTTCATGTTTTTCGCGTCCTTCGCGGTTTTTGGTTTCCGTTCCCTTTGGTTTCCGAAGATAAAATTTAAGGGAAAAAAATAGATCCATTTTTGATAACTAATACGACCAAAGCGCTTTTCGAGAATAATGTCTCACAACGAATTTGGAGTCATATTTGAGAACATTTTGAAAGTGTTGTTGAGATTTTATGTAAAGTACCTCCAAAAATCAAAACATTTTTTTACTCCCAGGCTCTCGTTTAGATAGATGGAGGAATAGTCAGTATTTGGAGAAAATTGTCTGAACGGTTTCGAGCGCTAGTGTTACCCCACGACAGAAGCGTTTCGCCGACGGTAGATTTTTCAGTAATGATAACAAACCATGTTTTCTGACTATACAACGTGTTAGAGGAAGTAGTTTGGAACAAGACCTATCCACTTTACATTACCAGGCCCGGTAATAAAAGTTTTTCAGGCGAAAAATCCCAGATTTCCGGCGCACGATTACAATACTTTTTATTTTTATGAAGCAGGGAAGCAAGTAAAACTTAGTCTTTCTAGCATTCTTTCAGAATATCCTATAGGAAATTGGCTAAGAATTGTTTCAATTAGTCTTGCCGAGACAAACCGAATGAGCTATTGAGTCACCTTGTAGATGCTGTAAGTTACTCCTAAAGCATATTGAGTTTCTTATAAATAAAACTCGCATTTTGCTAGAGACAGTTCTTGAAATTTTCTTGATAGGGTTCTCAAAAAACTCATCAGTTTCCCATACGGAGATCCGACACGTTTCGAAAGACTCCTCATTTGTCTCGACTGGTGGACTAGAAGTGGTCTAACGGACGGACACATGGACGGAAGCAGGTTATACCCGATTCGGTATTTCCTACAATTCGTTGTGTACTCATAATACACCTTTTGTGGTCCGCGATGCCGAAATATTAGGTGGCAACAAAACGCCTCTCCTATGGTCTGTCCATCAGTGTGTCTGTCCATCTTCTACGGTCAACACTAGCGCCGTCATTCAAACGAATTTCTCCCAACTTCAGATTTCCCGATCGTTCTGTCCGAACTCGAGTCACTGAGGATTTGAAACGGATATTTTGATTTTGGGGGTACATTACATAAAGCCTCAACATTTCCAAAATTTTTTCAAATGGTTCCAAAACTTTTGGATTATTTTTTCTCAGAATAAGAACGCTCAATAAGATGGGGTATGTTCCATTTTTGTTAAATTCGCTGAATTTTCCAAAATTTCAAAGTTTAAAATGTTTTTTGGCGACCTCCCTAAAATTAAATGTTAAAAAATTGAGACATTTTTCTTAATGAAATCTGTTCTTTGGCATAACGTCACGAAAAATTTTTAGGGAAAAGGGGAAATGAATTTTCGTGTAATTTTGCCTAAAATATAGATAAGATTGTATAGGATTTTCTCAAAAAAGGCTCTAACTTTTTCTTTAATTTTTTCTCGAATAGAAGAAAGGTGCCGCTTCTAAATATGGCGGAGGTCTCATTTTAGATGAACTCTCTTTATTTTAAAAGAATTCAAAAGTTTAAAATTGCAAAGTCGTTTTACTCTTTAATTAATATGAAGCAAGTCATATTATATACAATGCAATATATTTCTGAATTTGAATCTTTTAATCATTTCATTATTTTCAAAATATTAGCAGTTTCGGGCGTAATTGTAACTGATGGTGGCAAAAATTCAAATTTCCTCGAACTTGTTCTATACCAACATTGTTTATTTATTGAGGTCAAAGACAATTAAAAAATGTGAGCGACGTGCTAACGGAAAGAGGTGTATTCCATGCACGTTTTCCTAATTCTGGAACCCCCACCCCTAAGCTATATACATGTTGAACTCTGACTAAAGAAGAAAATTTTTCGCAAGAACTGATAAGAAAAATATTCTCTATCCCGATGAATAAAAATTATTTGCAAGGGCAAATCAGTAAAGATTTTGGGCTCTTATCCTTCATGTAAGAATAGACTATTGTGTCGCGACAGCATGGAGAGTATATATGGATAATTTGAATTTGTGAATGTTTCCCACAAGAAAGACGTGCACAGGTAGTGAAGTTACATTTACGTCCAGAAGTAAGTCCAGGGGCTATCTCAGCATTCGCCTCAATGATCAGGGAAGCTGGACGAAAGACCCAATCGAGATGGGGGGATCATTGTCTCAGAAACTGAGGTACAAAAAGCTTGTTACTGGTTGTTTGGAATTATGCAGTCCAAAAGTTAAAGACATTAATATTTGGAAGGTTTTTTTTCAGAGATGCTTGATTTATAGATTTCTTTTACTTAAAAAAATGTTGATTCATTATTACAATACAGTAATATCAAAAATTGGTAAAAGTTCAATGTATTGAGGCAAAGTTTGTGTGAAAGTATACATGCTTGTATGTATAACGTGCTGCGAATACTGTTACGGTTATGATTTATCATGTTCGTTTCTTCAGTAAGACAGTTAGAGAATAACTGCTGTCCCTGCTGCGAAAAATAATTAAAAGGATTCGCGAACGCAGGTGCATGATTTGAATTGTTTTGAACTTTTTCCACTGGTGGCTGAAGTGTTATGACAGATATGGCAATATTATAATATTACATAACCGTTTCCAATAATACGATAAAACATATACTGTTGTAACTCCACTAGTTTCAACTTTCATGGATATGAATAAAAGCAAAGCAACTTTTGTAATGAGTTTTCCATATTATAAAACTATAAGTATTTACTATATTACTTAGTAAATTCTCTAATGAAAACGGGCGTTCGTCGCAGTGTCACCGCAAAGAAAAGGCGAGGACTAATAGAAATAGAGACGACCGGTGGCAGTCACGGTGCGAGACCGCCTCTCGTGCGGCCTGAAGACCCTGAAATGGCTGCCGAGTACACGAAACTCGCAAAAAGCTCTTTTATTTTCCGCTTTTCGTAGCGCCCCATTGTCCGCACAAAGCGTTTTATACCGTACTTTTTGGCTGCGAACAAAGGAACGAGGAGTCGCACACAACGACTTCTTTTTACGACTACAATGCCCTCTCGTGTATCTAAAGTAACACATTCACGGAATTTGAAACAATAAGAAATATAATAGAGTTAAAAGTGACGTCCCACGAAAGTTTTTTAAACTCTTTAATTGTAGCATAATTTGTATAGATAGGAAAATTGAATGAAATCTTTCGACAAGAATACGTCTTTAAAAAAGCAATTAGTATATACTTAATGTGTAGCTCAAAATATCGAGGTGTGACAATGTTCGTAGTTTCATTGCCAAATCAACAACACTGCGGTCATCATCAGGTTCATTCTCAGTCATCATTAGCATCATTGGGTGATAGTGGCCTACATCATAGGTGCCACATCTGTAACGTGGCGTGATTTACAGCCTTTAGTTTTGAATATATTGATTGGAATTATTTTATTCTTGAGTATGGCTTTCATTGGTGCAAAAAAATGTTTAAGAAAAAGTTGCTTTTTATTAATTGTATTAATTCTAAACAGTAATTACGCGAAAACGTAATCCTCTTAATTTTTTTCTGTAACTAACTTACGAGTCAAAAATAGTTTTTCAAAATTTAAGTTAAATCTCGAAGTGCTTCACTCTGATATATTTGTGACTAATTTTTAATATCTCCCTAACGTAAAATTAATAAACTTGAACACAACCAATGTTGTGAGTGCGTTCCCTGTTCTATCAACGTCTTCCCTCGCTCTCACTCCTGCTTGCCATGTGAGAAACCTTCATCTAAATGCGTACGTATTTCTCATTGAATGGTCTCCTTTTATCATAAAATAAACTGTAATAAAATTTTTTGAAAGTGGTCAGGCGGAAGAGCAGGCTAAATAGCTTGAGACTCGCCACCAATAAAGACATTTATTTATTTATTTTTTTATTTATTAAAACGATTTGTTTTTTGTTGTTGTTTTTAAAAAATTTATATGACGTTTTTCAAAGAGCTGATTTTTAGAATAAATGTTCGTAAAACAAAAATCTCTACAATTTTGTAGTTTTGAAATTAGTACTTTACATACAGGCAAGGTCCAAAAATATTTCTGACAATCACCTTATTAAATTGTTTTTATTTAACTAAATATCTCACAAAAATGTTTGGACCTTGCCGGTATGTAAAGCACTAATAGAAATAGAACAAAAATATATACCTTACAGAATATATTAAAACATTAGATTTGAAATGTTTACTTTTTGCAATTTTCGAATAGGCACATAGAGAATTCCTCTGAAATGAGACTAGCACCATTTTTTTTACTCTTCTTTGGTATTTTCTAAGAGAAAATGGAAAGAAAAAATTTCGAGCCGTTTTTGAGATGATAATAATTAATTACCTTTGTCTCTATACACGCTCACAAAATTACGCGAAAACTATTACATTCGAAAAATAGTACCAGACCTCATTTCAAGATATGTCTTTAAAGAACAAATATTATTACGTAAAATCTCTATCTTCAATATACTAGTTGTAGTACGACGCCGAAAAGACTGAACTTTAACAATTTTCCCAAAATCGGAAATTCTAACGAAAATGAGACCTGCGCCATTTTTTGAGCGTTCGTTCTTTGCGGTATGCAAGAACTAATCCAAAAATTTGAGAGTCATTTTTATGAAGTTTTTAAAATGTTTTCGAAGTTTCATGTAAAGTACTCCAAAATCAAAATATCCGCTTCAAACTCAAAGAGCCTCCAGTTCATTTAAATCGATCGCGGAATTTTGGAGAAAATTGGCTGAACGGTTTAGGCGGTAGCTTGACTTCGGGCAGTCAGACGACAATCGTTTTTTTCGTGATCAAGGAACCACAAAACGTGGATTCTCACTAGACAACGTGTTGAAGGAAGTAATTCACTATGAAGTATGTACACTTTTTCGTTACCAGGGCCCGGCAGCAAAAGCCCACGATTACAACATTTTCTCGTCTTAGGAAGAAATGGGAGATAGTAAAAATTGAAAGATCCTTAAATTTAGGAGAAAGACACCAAATATATTTACATTAGAAATTTTTATCTTCTAGCGTACTACTTACGTGTATAATGAATTCTGTAGTGATGCGGCACCACAAGTTTCGACTAAAAACTAGTATTACGGGAGCCTAATATTAAAAAAAAGTGGATAAATCTTATTATTATGTGTGTAAATTACTTATATAATGCGGCCCAAGCAGTTGACGCGCCCGAAATCACTAACCGAATCATCACGAAACCCAAGAAGTATTTGATAAGTCGGAGACACCTGGGGTGCACATCTTAACTGAACAAGAGAGCCGCAATTACATGTCCGCAAGAAACAAAAAAAAGTCCGCTGTCAACTCCATGAACCACTTTGATGAAAGAAAGCTCATGGATAGTCAGACGGGAGAACCGCCCCTCCTTCCACAAGCCCCTTCATCTGCAGGCTTCCGCGTGCAGTCATCTGAACCGGCGCGCCAAATTTTATTGTCCGGAAGACACCATACACTCGCTAGGAAACAAGCAGCAGACTGAGCTCAATTTTACAGACACGCCACACAAGAACCAGGAGGGTTAAATTATTTATGTCACCATTTTCCTTAAGGGGTGAACATTCCTTTTCAAGAGAGCTACGTGTAAACGGGTGCACAGTTATTTCGTTTTTGGGGTTTTGGCCAGGTTTTGCCCCTTTCTCGTCCCAGTGTGCGGCGGGAGGGCGAGTAGCACCCCGCCGCCGCCCCCCCCTCCCCGCGAATTACGCGAGCGCGCAGCGATCTCCGGTGCAATTTAAGCAAGCGCCTCTCGTTAAAACTCAGTGCGCCCGCGACGCCGCGCCGCGCCGCGCCGGCACCGCCTACTTCGTCAGAGATTGGCTTCGTCACGCGCCAACGCTGACGCCGCGGGAAAAGCTCCACGCCGCACCCCTGCCGGTCCCCCTTGGTGTTGGTGACAAGCAGCCGCCGCTGGGGCGTGACAGCGCTCGCGTCTTAGCGGAGGGCGAGAAGTAGGTTGGGGTATTGCGATGGCGGTGGCGTTCGTGAGTTGCTTAAACGATGGTGTAACATCGAGGAGAAAGGGGGGCACGGTTGCCCCCTTTCTTATTCTTCCATATGTATTAACTTCAACAATTATTCTTAAATACAATTTAATGATTGATAGTGATTCCGGACGCGTCAACTGCTAAGGTCATTAGTCCCGTAAGTTAGTGCATTTTTTATCGCGGGAGATGGTGGTCTTCTCCCGCTGGATGGTGAGATTCGGCATCGACCTATCCTCGGTTAGCAGGGTTTCCCCAACCAGGTTCTATCAGGGGCACCGCCCCAGCCGGGACAAGCTCTAAGCTCCCGACCGGTCTCCCAATTCGTGTGGTACATGTTAATGTGAGTGAAAGTAAGGGGTGATGATAGAACAAGAAAGAGGGTGGAAAGATCGCTGGCGGTCCTTGACCTGTTTTTAGGATACTGCTCCGATAGTCACCTGGTGTTGATCGCAGAAACCGGGAAAAAACTACCAATCAGAGCAGCTGGCCGCTGGACGTCTCCTCCAGACAGCGACCGAATTCGACCTAGCTGACAAGATAGCGTCGAAAAATCCTGTCACCGTCGGGACTCGAAACCTAGGACGTCTCGGTCAGAGCCACTGCAGTGACATCAGTTGATACTCTGAGCCAGCTCTTTCGGTTAAATACAATTTAAAATATTCTAATTCCTATGAAATAATTATTACAATTGGGTGGAAATATTTGAAAACAAATAAAACAAAAAAAGTTGTTCTTGCCATTGTACGAAATTTTCTTCAAACTTTGGTGGAAATGCCAACTGCTTGTACCGGGCAACGGAAGCGCAATGGTAGTAAGTAGATATGGTAGTGCCATTTTAACGCTAGGTTCGCTACGCGTGTATGTTATCGCTATAGGTTCCCGAATTAAAATCCAGACGGGAAATTACGTGTAACGCAATTGAGACATCGTCAATATCGATGCGGCACCGCCAACACGGGCAAGCTTCGATGAACCACGATTTAAGTTTTTTATTAAACTGTTTAATATTTATTTGCAATCGTTTTTTATTAATTTTTTAAAATAGTGTGAAGTAACGTTTAAGAGAATTGTGCAGGTCTCGTGCTGCGTTGAAAACTCTTATTTTTCGAAAAATTGCAAAAGTTTAAAATTCATTCAGAGTCTTTCTTCAACTAAAATATTAAAGATAAAGATTTTTTCTCATTAATGAATGCTGTTTCTTAAGGTTGATTTCGACAGAAGGTCATGTACAATTTTTCGAAAATCTGAGTACCTTTCGCGTAATTTTGCGTGAAATTACAGGCGAGAAAGTAAATACTGTTTAGCACCATTAGTTATTAATTCTACTGAGCGTCGGCTTAGGACAGGCTCTTCTTCGGCTTCCTGTTGTATTCCTTGCGCCCGTAGGTTTTTCTTTTCAGATTGACGACAGCTGCCGATGTACATCGTGGGGCCCATTTCAGCTAGGGCCATCTGGGACGGATCCAGGCTAGAGTGATATATCAGGACTTCATCAGGGGTACCATGCTCACTACTAAACGGAGGCCTTTGCGTTATGGACGTTTGTATTGGTTATCAACGGAATAATGCGGTGAGGTCTGTAAAATGTAGAGTAGACACAGGCTTTACTATTAACAAAGGCTTCAATAACGAAGTTAACAATAAGTGAAAATAATTATATTCGTCTATATTTTACTTTTGCATGTATTACGGCGTACGATAAAGAAGTATTGCAAAGCTGCAGCAAACAGTCGGATATTATTCCACAGAAAAAGCTCATTTTGATTCATTAGTTCATATATCATTCTGCAAATTAGTAATCCTTATAAGATAGTTTGCATCTCTGATGTAATTCAGTGCAAACTTCTAGAAATTATTCTCACTTGTCCTGTGAATACATTCACAGATGTCATTTAAATTATATCATTTGTTTGTATATGGATAAAAATGAAGCTGCACTGTGCGCACGTTTTGTTGAGCTCTCCTTTTGCTAGTGATGGTAGGAGTGGAGCCGGCGGTGTGTTACTATTTAGCTAGAAATGCAAAAAAATCAAATTCGCAGTTCGTTTACATATACAAACAAGTATCATATACCTCGGACCAAATGTCTAGTATTTCAAATGTTACTAACCTTGCGCTTTTTTTAATATTTTTTTATTTATTAACCTGTATTCATCTTTCAACTATTTATAGTTAAATATTGGAATGAGATTTTGGAGCTGAAGAAAAAAGAGCGAATGGTGCTCCTCCCCATTCACGTCACATATTGTTGTACTATTCTTTGACTAAATGCATCAAATCAAGAAATGGCAAATGTTTCCCTCTTCCGAAGTAACTACAACTGCATCTCATGCTCTAGGTTTGGTAAGGAGTTTTTCAAGACACCACTGACATGTGTTCGTATCGGCAGAAATTGCAATATTATTACGTGTAATATAATGGTTTCCAATATTACGAGTGAGTATGTGCCGCTTTAGCACCACTAGTTGTTGTACCTGTAATTCTAACTTAGAACTGCATCAGATCGATAGCATTTTGCCACAGAGGTGTATTTCATAGTGTTATTGTCGTAGATGATGTCAGGAGGCGCCTAGAGAAAACAAGAGGCATGGGGCAGTAGATCCACGGGAGCCCCTATTTGAAACAAAATATCACATTATTATCATCATTAATTATTAATACAGTTATGAAGCATGTCCTCAACTATAGTTAAATATTTTCTTTCAAAAAAAAGCATTGAAGGAAAATTCATTTTGTACAAATTTGCTGGGCCCTACTCAAGTGGGGACAGGGGCTCCACCATGAGGGGGACGGAAGACGATGACCGTGACTGGCAACACTGGACTGTTAGGTAGTCCATATTAGTGTTGCCAATTGTTCGTAAGTATTTCCCGCTAGATAGCACAGCAAAGACTAGCAATTTCAAAAAATTATTATTCCATGTTTAAAATATGGGAATATAAGGTACGTAAATTATAGATACACGAAACGCATTATTAATTATAAAAGAATATAATAATAATAATATATATTTATTGGGCTACAATTGGCTGATTGCCAGGTGGTAACCTACGTCTGTAGCTTTACAATACATCTACATTGGCAATTAACAAAAACCAGTTACAGTATAACACAATAAAATAAATTACAACTACTACTACGTCAAAGGATGGAACAATACAATAGATTTCTCTAGAGACCCTCAAACCAACCGTTAACATTATTAATACTTTTAAAAATGTGCACGTACATACACACATTCATGCTTACACGTACATACATACACATACATACACACATACACATACATACATACACATTCTTATACATGAATGCTCACTCACATGTTCACACACACAAAACCGATCACACACTACTTATTATACATGCCTACATTTACATAAAGAAACAAACACTTAGTTACACATAGTATTCATGCAAAGATATACATGTACATAATCATAAACATACATAAACGTAGATACATGATTATACAATTTTTTAAAATTCGTAATGTGGATTTTCCTAAGTTACCTCTTTAAATTCCCCACACACTCTCTCACTACACTTCACCTCACTTCACTTCACTTCACATTCACCATATCTTTCTTCGGTTATGCCCTACAACTCATTGATGTATCTTACCTCTCCACTGCACGGCACTACACTGCACTACACTTAATCTATAATACACCACACTATCTACATTACAATTTACTTGAATTACGGATCAATGAAATTATAGCTCAGCTGCGCTATGCGGTTTAATACGTCCTCTACATGTACTGATTAAGTCTTCTTCTGAAAACACCAACAGAGCCAGGAAAAGGCTCTACGACTGCTGCAGGGATTTCATTCCAATTTTAATCGTACGATTTACATATGAATATTTCCCTACGTCGGATCTTTGCCCTCTACTTTTTATTTTGCAATTTTGGTCGTTTCTCCAACTCTCGAAGTCTTTTGGTTATTTCTGCCCACGCAGGTGACTTACTGTACGCCTTGAAGAGGCAGCACAACCTGGCTTTTTTTTTCTTCGCACACTGCATGATCCAAATTACTTTACAGTAAACACCTTTATTTGTAATATGTATAACAACTATCGTCTCCTGTAGTGTACGGGAAACATCGTGGATTAGAGATAAGAGAGAGTCGAGATTAAATGCGGGCAGAACCTTAACGGAGAGCACGCGCTTGTTAGCGGGTAGGGAGGGCGTGGTTTTGGTGACATCGAGTCTGCGCCGTGAACAATGCCGTCAAGAGCAAGGCGTCGAGAGCGACGATAACACAGGAGACGTCACCTACATTAACGCAACGGGTCTTCCAAGTGTGCTCTGTTTGTCTCTTCCAAGAACCCCCAAAGTACTTACTGCTCACGAAGTAAAGAAAAATGTTTTTGTAATGCTGCAGGGAAAAATGCAGTCTTTTTAGAAGAACAAATTGTTAATTGATTTCAATGCATATAATTAGTCTATAAATTCTTTGCGCCTCTAGACAAAGCCTGAAAGCACGGTCTTCTTAGCGTCGCAAAAACATAAAGAAAATATTTCCATGATTAGAAAATGTGCTCATATTTAAAGAAGAAATCTGAACAGTTATGAGAAGAGAATGATTAGCACTAATAGAGAAAAATCGTTAATTGTCAGGAAGAGTCGATGTGAGATCCTCTCTTCCAATTCAAGGGAAATCATAAATACAATTTTTGTAAAAGCAAATCTTGTGGAAAAGCAATTGAAGTGTTGAAATTTTAATTTTAAAAAAGTGCTTAATTAATGATTATAAAATGGAATTCTAAAATCAGTGATGAAAAATATAGGCGTATTAAATAATGAGACAAATTAAAAATAACATTCAGTAATATATTTTGCATGGCATGTTAAACGCGCCAGATCAATGATTCGAAAGCTTGTAAATATGCGTCGAGATAGGATATTACTTACGCATTTTGCCATTTAATATTCAAGGATGAGAGAGGAAAATCATGCAAAATATGCCAGCGCGTTTTCGTTTGAGTGATTTAGTTTCACAACATATGCGGAGAATAAACAAGTTCATCAGAATACAAATACGCACACTTCACGCTCTATTTATCTAAAGGCACTAGGCAATATATTTAAAAAACTGACCACTAGGTACAACATGCGTTAGGTCTTTTTACACAATCAGAAGATGAGTACAAGTTTAATAGGTGAAGGTTTTTTACGACATGCAATGTTGCAACTCAGAGTGCCTGGTCGAATAGCATAAATGTCAACCGGAGGCACTAACATGATCTCCATTTACAGTAGACGATAAAAAGTAGTAAAGACTGACAAATGGGGAGGTTCGAACGAAAATATTTCCAATCTTCGTCAGAATGGCGCATTTTCTTCCGGGATCCGGAGTAACAATCTCATGCGAAATGCCTTTTGTTTTCGTCATTCAGTGAACATTCTTTACCAAACCCTCTCTATCAGAATTCGTTTCTGTCATGAATTCACGATCTAGCATTCACTACTGTCTAGCCGATCACGCTACGGAAAATGCAATCATCCATGTATAACAGATACCATTGCAGAAATAGTTACCATCTTTTTATTACCATTTATTATTATTATAAACATTTTCAAAATTTCAGTTTATTCATTTGTATTGTTGATTTAATATAAACTTAATTCTAAAATTTAGATATCTTCCACAACTCATGCTTATTTCCATGGTATCAGGCAATGAAATAATTAGTTTTCATCGCTACTGAATTTATGCGAAAAACTCTCCGTGACGAGCGAGTGTTTCCGAAACGAACAACATTCGGCCGAGATCTAACCATCACACAACTAGAAAGGCAATTATCGTTCGGAATCGTTTGCATCCAGAATTTGTGGAAACATTTGAACATAAGTTCCTGAGTTTCCGAATTGGCACATCTTCGCCTTTCCGTAGCACTGTTGTAACCACCCAAAAAAAACGAAAATTGATATTTTAAGGTAAATCAGCTGTCTCTCACCAGCATGGCACCGACCCAACCGGGACAATGTCTAAGCTCCCAACTGCTCTCACGAGAAGAGTGGTGATGTGAGTGTGTCTGTAAGCATGGGAGAGGATAAGACGAGGAAAGGGAAGGAAAGATCGCTCGTGACCAGTTTGTTAGGGTACCGCTCCGGCAATCGCCTGCTGTTGATAAAAAAACACGGAAAACTACCGATCAGAGCAGTCGAACCGCTAGAATTCTCTTTCAGACAGTGGCTGAACTCGATCTAGCTATCTAGCTAGGGTCGTAAATACTGCCACCACCGTTGGGACTCGAACTCTAGAACCTTCCAGTCAGAGGCACTGCAGTGACATCAGTTGATATGCTCAGCCACCTTTGCCGATCCTATGCTTTTAGAATCCGGTTTATTTTAAAAAGAATTTCACAAAATGAGATCTTTTGGACCCTTCTGCTTCTGACTAATCGGCTCTTCTGAAAATTTTAGCTATTGACAATTTTCAGTTTCATCTGTCCGAGGGGTCACGGCATTGTTCCCCGCAGGACTCAAATAAATTTCCGAATATTCAGTTTCATTTTGAAACATATAAGGGAAGTGTGTGGGAACGTGTGGGGCACATTCTAGAAACACAGGGACACTTTCTAGAAACAAGTAGTGACATGCGGGGAACATGTTGATAACACGAGGGAAGTACAAGGTATGATGAAAAAGTTGTAGGATTGATTTTTTGTATATCAGACAAACCGACGAATGGGAGTCCGATTGGCTGGGCGCGGTGGCGGGGACCCTCAAGAACAGAACGCGGCCTTCCGCAGTAGCCTGCATACCTCTGGAGAGTGCGCACTCTGTTTCCCGTGAACCAGTGTTAAGACGTGTCGTCCAGCATGGAACGGAATCTCAAGCAGCCCTGCAGCGTGAGGTTTTGCTTCGAACTTGTAAACACTTCCACGTAAACCTTTGGTATGATCAAGCAGGCTTACAGGGATGTTACCTTGAGCCTCAACGGCTTTTTAGAGGCCCAAGTTGTTCCAGGAGGGGAGGGAGCTTGTCGAGGACGACCAACTTGTCGTCGTCGCCGCCAACATCAAGAGTACAACATATTACAGAAGATTCCGCAATGAGGAAATTTGCGCGAAAGTGCAAATAATCTCGACTGATGAACAAAAAGTTAATCATGTGGAAATTTCAGTAGAATATCTGTAGTGTGTTAGAGAGAACCCAAATTTTCTCGCTAACGTGATTACCTGAAATGAAATCATGATTTCCGTACGACCGAAAACGAAACGACAAAGTTCGGAATGGCACACGAACAAGTCTCCTCGTTTGAAGACAGCCCGAAAGAGCAAGTCCAGGGCGAAAATTAATGCTTCTGGTCTGTTTGATCATCATGGTGTCGTCCACAAGCATTGTGTGCGCCCCCTGGGCAAACCGTGAATGTACAGCTTTACGCAGAATTGCTCGAGCGGTTGCCGAAACGAGTTGCGACCAGAGCGGTTGCGACCAGACATTGCCCGTTCCTGGAAGCTTCACCTCGACAATGCTCCGCGCCAGACGCGCTGTTGGTGCGGGCGCAGCTAGTTCACTGAAGCGTTTTCAAATTGCTTCACCCCACTACTGCCCAGAAGTGGCTCCGCCTAACTTCTTCTCTCGCTTCAAACGTGCCGCGAATGGAAAACGTTTCGACTTCATCGAAGACGTCTAAGCGCCTGTAACGAGGACTCAACAACATTCCGGCGTATGACTTCCAGGTTGTCAGACGCGATGTACTCGGGAAGTCCAAGAGCCCTTCTTCGAAGAATATTAAGCATTTGTACAGAAAAGGAAATAAATTATTTTTAATAAAATCAGACTTACTACTTTTTATCGCACTTTTTATATGTAGAGAACACGCGGAAAATGTGGGGAACATGTCTATGGAGTCAGATGGAGCACGAGTAATGATCCTTACGCCGTATTCTAAAAATGACACCTTCTTAAACCTATTATATTTTGTTATTTTGTTTTAATCATGTAAGTACCGCAACACAGAGTGGACATAAACAGCAGAATCTCTAAATCAATGTAAATTTTAATTGACTATTTGATATTTCGCGTGATTTAATCTCAAATGAACCAGACTTCTTTGTTTGTTAATAATATCTGGCAAATAATATGTTTGTCCCATGGCTAGTACGGTGGCCCATAATGCTTTTTATAACTATAGCGCAGAGCTTACGGGCTGGCCTTTCGATGTTGGGTTTTTGAATGAATTAATCTTCACTTTCAAAATATGATTTACAAAGAGCGGAATCTTCCAGTTGGTCCAACTGGATACGCAAAATTAGGAAACGTTTTTACTACAGAAGCTACATAAACGACTGGGGCGGATTTTAGTGAAATGTTTTTTTTTTATTTAGAACAATGTCTTTGAGTATATACATTAATTTTATGTTACGACAAAAGGAAATGAACTATTTTTGTAGGACATTTTTTGCATTTTCCTTCGATTTTGATCCATAAATGTTTTTACCTTTTTCCGTCATTTTAAAGCATTTTTCGCTGATTTCATCGATTTTAATATCATTTAATTGTACTTGCTTCAAATAATATTTATGAGATGCAACTAATTATCTCCACAGAATTCCTAAGTAGCCTCTTCGATTTCTTTGCGAAATTCTAATGTAAATATGCAATCTAAGCTTCTACGACCTCTATAAGCGCCATTGTCGGTTCAGTCGCCATTGTCAGTCGAAGACAAATTCCCTGATAATGAAGAATCCAAACAAACGATTGCGAGATAAGTTTTCTTGAACGAAAGTAAGAAGCTTCGATTACATCAGTAACATATCCAACAGGTTAAGTTGTTCTTTTGAACTGGTTTTGATCATTTTTCGTCATTTTTCTTTGCTTTTAGGTCATTTTAAAAAACTTTTAAAGAGCATTTTATTTATCATTTTTGGCGATGTTTTATGTCATTAAAACTATTAACTATCCCCCTACATATGACATTTCTCCTGATTAGTAGGCAATTACTCTTGCATTGATGTTTGGCACATATGTACACGAAATCAGAACGTTTGTGCCAGAACGTGTATCTGCAAGATGAGATACCGATCAATAGGGGGCAATATCACACGTGTAACATAATTAAAGGGATTTCCAACCACATGTACGTTGTCAAACCTATATCTTTGAAACTTTTACAGTCCCAGAAGCTTGTAGTATTTATTCTGAGACATCCTATGTGCACATCTTGGGTGAAACAACAGCCACAATCGCGTGATGCAAGAAACAAAGTAATGGTGCTAAAACAGCACGTAATTTCTCGTCTATATTTTCACGCAGAATTACGCGAAAAGTACTCAAATTTTCGAAATATTGTACAGGAACTTACTTCAAAATCTATCTTCAAGGAACAGATTTCATTAAGGAAAAAATCCATCTTCATAATTGTAGTTGTAGGAAACACCTAACAAAATTTTAAACTTCTGTAAATTTTGAAAAATCAGTGGTTTTCAGTGAACATCAAACCTGCATCATTCTCTGAAACGTCCTTTGTCCAAAATGTCCTTCATTCTAAAACGTCCATCCAACAAGAAAATTTAATCAAAACGATGGAGCCATTTTTTTTAATTTGTAGAATGTCCCAGGAACTTTATGTAAAGTTAAAATTAAAATATCGTTTTCAAATTCAAGGGACCGCGACATCGGCCAGATTAATTGAGGAGTATCAATTTTGGAGAAAATCGACTGAACGGATTAGCCAGTAGCGTTGTTCACTGACGGACAGAGAGACGTTTTGCCGTCAGTCGATTTTACGAAATCAAGGACACCACAAAACAAGGATTCTGGCTCCACCACGTGCTGGAGGATTTCTTTTTCTAAATTTAACATCTGCATTTATTCACTTTTTCGTTATCAGGGCCTTGTAATAAGAGTTTTTCTGTCGAAAATTCGCCGATTTTTCGCGCAGCATTACATAACTTTCTTTCTACTCCGTAGGTAGGAAATAAAAAGCCGCTGTCGAAACCCTACCACTTTGATGAAAGGAAGCTCGTCGATCGATGTGGAGGGCCGCCCCCAACTTTCGCAAACGCCTTTGCCGGCTTAAGTGCCTCAGGAGATCTATTTATGTCACTCCAGTGTCTCTAGCCTGGAGATCCTAGGGTTCGAGTTCGGTGGTGACATAGCTAGGTCGAGAACAGCGGCTCTCTGGAGGAGAATTCTAGCGGTGGCTGCTCTTTTCCTTGATTTCTGCGATGAACTCTAGGCGAATGCCGGAGCAATACTCTAACAAACGGGCCACGGACCCTTTCCTTCCCTCCTTTGGCCTGTCCTTGCCCCTTGCGCACACATACTTACTTGCCCTACTCTATCATTCTTGATGGGAGACCAGTCGGGAGCTTAGAGCTTGTCTCGGCTGGGGCGGTGCCCCGCCGGTAGGAACACCTGGTTGGGGAAGCCCCGCGAGCGACGGCGCCCGAGCCCCCGTCCTGCGGGGGAAGATCACCGCCACCCCCACGATGAATACCGACACTTACGGGACTAATGACCTTAGCAGTTGGCGTGCCTGGAATCGCTAGTCAATCAGTCAACTAAAAGTGTAGAACCCTCCGTTTTCGAATTGTGCACGAAATTCATACCTTTTATTTCAGTCTTTTTTAAGAATAGTTATAAAACGACAAATTAATGGTTTTTACTTTCCCAGCGAATTAATTTTCATGGCATTTGATTATGCACAGTCCTTCAAAAAGGGTAAGTAAATTTCCCAATCCTTAGGGAAATAAATAGGTAGGGAAGAAATGAAAACACTTGGAACGGTTTAAAATCCCGGGATACGATTTTGATGGTTCTCTCTTTAAAATCTGTGATATATCCTTTCTTAGTGCATCCTACTGTTTTAGATATTGCATACACAGCAAGGCCAAAATACGTAATAACCAATAAATGATCTATAGTCAGGTGAAATAGAACTCTAGAATATGTCTAATTATGTAATTTATTATTAAACTATTGAAATTATATTCTATTTTCTACAGACGTTGTACTTTCCAAATGAAATGTGTGATTGTTGTATATTTACCATAGTATTATTAAACAATTTGCATCAAACGTCTCGAATGGTAAAGAAGTATTAGTTCCGAAAATGGTCATATCTCTTCCGTACCTATTTGAAAAATGATAATGCCACACAAACTTCGTCCCAAATTAAATGGAACATGACATTATAAAAACGTTATTAATTAGGAATTACACGAAGCAAATCCATAGTTCAATGAAGTTCTAAATTCACGCAACTCTTTTATTTTTTTCATGTGCATTTTGAATAATAAGCGTATTTTTATAATTAATGTTTGCCTGACTTGTGTATCCGTTATTTGTGTTTGCTTTGATTACAGATATATTAAAGGGAGAAAAATGATTGGCTCCCTGCGCGTAATGAATCCGTGATTTCTGCCATTTGACTTTTGGTAAAACAAAGGTCAAATACATAATTCAATTCTATCTGTTGGAGATTCTAGGTTTCAAGAAATATCTTTGACCCTTCTTCAGCCTTCAGTAAAGCGTTAAAGAATAACTTCTAGATTAAATAAAACCAGCTGGATCCACGCGAACACTTCTCACTTCTAAAGCATTGTTCTGAATATATAAATATCTTAAATGGCTGAAAAAGTAATGATTAACTGTACATTTATCTTCCTTTTTTCCTTTTGGTGTATTTCTAGATTACTAGCTGTAAGTCTAACATCAGTTCAAAAAACTGTTAAATGGTTATAATTAGACTTTGAATGTTTAGGAAAGCTTATTTTATTCTAGCAAACATAAATTGTTAAAAAGCTTTCAGTATGCATGCACAAATTATTAAAAACTAAACATTCTGTCTAAAAAACTAAATGCCTTTTTTCAAGTATGTTTATATCTCCTTTTGGACTTCAGAAATAAATGTTAAATCATTTTTCAGGTATCCTTCACAAGAGCTGACTTCACTTAACGAACGTACATTTTCTTCTTTTTGAACAGAAGATTCTTTTCGTTTTGCGTGTTACATTCCGTATCTTTAAACTCAAAAGCTTGCTTTCGGAGCTTGGTGAAGTTCGCGAGGGAATACACGCAATTCTGTATCTGAAAATCGGAATTTCTGTACGCCTGGATGATGGATGCATGAAAAGAAGTGTTTGTCTTGAAAGTCTTGGTAAGTACGCAAGAGTAAAATCTACTTGTGCCTTTTTGAAGATCATTAAGACATTTTAAATTACAGGAGTATTTAGCATGAAGCTGTGTCATTTTCAGTTTTCTTCTGGATTTGATTGATTAGTGATTCCGTGCGTGTCCACAGCTAAGGTCATTAGTTCCCTTAAATATAGTGGATATTTTTTCTCCCGGATGTGGCGGTTATCTTCCCAAAGATGTCGAAATCTGGCGCCACCCTACATCTGCTATCGATATTTTCCTCAACCAGATATCTCCCACCAGCGGGGCACCGCCCAACCCGGGACAAGCTAGCTCCCGAACGGTCTCGCCGCTGTGTGGTAGTGTAGTGATGTATGTAAATATAAGCGTGTGTAAGTAAAGGGTGAGGAAAGGATAAAGAAGAAGGGAAGAAGATCGCGTGGTACATGGCCGTTTGTTAGGGAACTACTCCGGCGTTCGGCTGTGTTGATAGGATAGACCACGAAAAACTACCTATCAGACCTGCCGGCCGCTATAATTCTCCTCCAGGCAGCGACTGCATTGATATCATTACAAGAAAACCAATTTACCACTTCATTAAACGCATGTTTAGATGTCATGAAAGGTAATAATATCGCTACTGCAAATCTATACAAGTTATTCTATTACAAGTTGTTAATATGTACGCGCCAGACGTTCAAACTACGCCCGACAGCAATTCGGGCAGCAGCAGTAGGGCGCAGCATTGTCATGTGGCGTCCAGGCTGCCTAGCAAACCATGACGCCGTCCGGCCTTCCCATTGGCTGGCGGCGCCTACAAACCTGGCGACTTCGTCATGCAGAGAGTCCGTCTCAGCCTACCGTCAGAGCCGCGCCACAAGCCTGGAGTGACCACGTTAGTCAACGTGTAGGCCAATGTTCAAGGTCGATGCCACGAGCGCCATGACGAAATCGCCCGCCACTCAGTTCATCACCCCGCCACCAGAGACAACCTATCGTAAAACGGCCGAGTTACTAATAGTTTCCTTTTTCTACGCTAGTTGCGCAGAGAAGCTCGTGGTATGCTACAGTGCCACGACGCGTGCCATTGCCACCTGCAGAAGACATTGACATCACTGGTGTAGACAATGCCCTCTCCGAGAGTAACGCAACTCCCTCCACTAGGCCTCTAGAAGTGAGTTGCCGACAGCCTCTTCCTTCCAGCCTTCGGATTCCCGGCACAAGAATACAAATCTGAGTTTTTTTTCTTATATGGCAGCGCCTCACGCTTGTCCATTTATGTTTTATGTTGTGTTCAGTAAATGTGGATTCACGAACTGACATGTCCGTGAATTTATTATACGTTGTACATTACGTCTTATATATACGTCATTCAATCACTGCGTCAAACTTTCAACTTTCTCATTATTCGTTACGATATAAGTTAGAAGAAGCTGTATGTAAAAGTACAAACTAATATCTTTCTCTTACGTTATTCGCACATTGCGAGAACGCCGCTAGGTCACTGATTATCTAGTTTATGTCCCTTGATTATCTAGTTGCACATATCTCTAGGAAGCATTTGGCGTATCGGTCACAAGATCTCACTCGTGGCGGACTCGCGGCTGATTAGTCACTTCATTACGAGAGCCACAGCGGCCACAGCGAGAGGATCGGCCGCGCACTAACAAGCGACGCTCCCCGCCCCCGCCCCCCCCCCCACCCGCCTCCGTTCACATTAGCAGGCGCCCATTACCTCCGCGCCCAAACCCGCTCACGGCATCTGCAGTACGCCCGCTGCTGCCCACCTTACGACCGCCAGCGATGGGAACATTCCACGCCGCTGCTCAACGTTCTGAGGTTAGCTTCCTACATTTAATAATTTTATTTTACGTCAAAAACTGTACGCTACGGGGAGAAGTGAATTCTGTGCACGTTTTTGTTATTCTGTCAACCTTACACTAAGCCATATACTAGATGAATTTTGAATACAGAAAGCTTTTTTTGCAAAGGATTGTTTACAAAATATTTGCTCCGAAGTAATAAACTCTATTTTCATGGGTAAATCAGGTATATATTTGGGCTCTTATCCCTCATCCCGTCCTTTGTGAAGGAATAATATTTCCTGCAGCGACCACATGGAGAACGATAATTTGAATAATTATATTTCCACTGATTTCTAGAAGACGTGTTCAGATAATGGAAATTACATTCCTGTTCAGAAGCAAAATAAAATTACTTTGCAGATTCTGTGGTGAGAATACGTTTTGTCGGTAAACAAATTACCAATTCAATGTGCCTTACGACACGACGCTCCGACAGTCACAGATATGAACACGTTGCTCTTTGAGGTTAGCTGCTCCGTTTCTACAAGATAATGTTGGCATCGAATTCTCCGGTAGAATCCTTTGTGTTAAATAACTCGCGTTATTTTTCGTAGAATTGAAACAAATACAATGCTTTCCTTTCTTACCAACAAGTGAGAATTGTTCCTCGCAGACAAACTCGCGAACAATCTCGTATATAATTCTCAATGAAAGTAACAATCTCGTATATAATTTACAATGAAAGTAAGTTCATCTAATGCAGACCTGCACAGTTTTGCACTTTCACTGACCTCAGGAGCTGCGTGCGGGCAACTCGGGTGCAAATGAGAAAATCGATGAAGGGTGGGGATGAGACCCGATCTAGGAGTGGGGACCACCAATCAGAATGCGCCATTCGAAAGATAGCGCGTAAATTTAAAGAGCAATCGGCAAGAACATGACGGTCATATACAGTTCAAGTAATATTATCTTTTGTATTATATTGCAAATGTTTGTTCTCGGTATATGATAGGGCGAAATATGAAACTACAACGAATTATACATATTAGATTTCGACACCAAGTATTATAATTGCTTGTAGGGCTTATAATGTAATTCGTTTTTGCTACGATGTAATCACAAATTTAGTGTTGTGCTAAACACACAAAATTTTGATACTGAATTGTTTTGTTTGATAATGACAGCAATAAACTATTTTTTTATTACTATGTTTTGATTGAATAAGACAGTTCTCTCTCTCAAGCAAAAACATATTATTCTTAAAAAAATCATGATTATTTTCTGTTCTAATTTCTGACAAGAGTGTAGACTCGTTTACGAGATCGTATAAAAATATAAAGCCCTTTACATTCTATTTAACCAATACCCATGATTATCTTGTGATTGTCCGTAACATACCGTCACAGAAGTTTGCTCGTTGATCTCTATTATACAGTTTCATAATGGGGGAAAATGGTCACAAATGTGCTATTAAACATTACCCTTCTTGGAATTGCCACATATTCTATTTTTATGTCAATCTTCATGTGAGAGGTTGCTCTCATGATTTTGTTCATTTTTCTATGATTTGGAGATTATACATTCCTGGTGAACAATCAATTATTAAATTGAAATTTTGTGTTAGAATTAAATTTAATTTTTTTCTTATATATAAGCATATATTTTAAAGCTATTGCTTTAAAATAATGCTTAAGAGTCACAAAGAGCATGTTATTTTCTTTAAAAATATTATAAAATGAAAATACATACAGTGGTGGAACACAAAGGTGGATATACAGTAGAGCACAGAAGTAAGCAGTGAATTATGACCCTGGTAACTTGAAATACTAGACATAATCCATTTAAACAAATGGGCATTTAATTTTGAAGCATGGATCATTATTAGACGTCCAGGCATTCAATCTACGCGCCGCGTCATGATACGTCAGACTTCTCCCCTCCCCGCAAAGCTTCCTACTCCCCACTACTCTTGCACTTTCGGCGCTGCCACGGGCAGGCGATCAGCTCCCAAGTGCAGAATGCCCGCGGGAGCAGGCTTTGTGCAGGTCTGATCTAATGGAACAGCGCGTTAAATGCTGCATTGGATAAAGAAGGTAAATAAATACTACTTCATAACTTAATTCACCTGCAGAAATATCGACGGGATTGTAATGGTTGTTTTGTTCTGGTTCGCTTCGGACCAATATCGTCATTGTTGAAATGTCTGTTGATAGCGTATCATCGCATTGGCAAAATGCATCATTTAGGAAACATAAATATATATATATATATATATATATATATATATATATATATATTGACCATGCTTCTGGGTTTTCTGAGTGATATCCCTAAAACGTTGATAATGTTATATTTTCCGTAAAAGTTTTCAATTGTTAATTTATTAGTTTGTCGCATACATTGAGACCAATGAACAGAATTCTTCGCAACATACTTCCATATTTCATACTTCGAAATAAAATAATGCGTTATAATGAATGTGATGCACAGTCTATAGCAGTGATCAAGCATAGGCTTGAATCAAAATACTTTCTCCTGTGTTACAATAGTAATGTTTATTTTGAGAAATTTTAAGTTTATGGATGAAATACAGTGAAGTACACTGAGACCACATGGCTCATTATCGGAGTAAATTTTTCGAAAGACAGTTTTGGTTTTAAATCGGTGACATAGTATAAGCCCATTTCCTTTTACTTATGGTATAATAATAAAGTATCCAGTTCTGATAATTCTTGTCCAAAAGATTTGTAATTTATATTAAATCTGAAAACGGTTTCCTCCGATAAAACTAATTTTGTTCAATAACAGGGAAAGTTTTGTGCATAGCACAATGAAAATTACCTTTCACAAACCTTTATTCAAACTTAATTGCATTTCCAAATGCACTTCATTTGTTTTATACTTCCAGTGAGTCATTTTTCCTTCCCACTAGTTAGAGCAGCGTTGTCAAGGTCGATGCCACGAACGGGAATCCATGGCACGAGTGGACAACAAATTGCCCCTCCACATAGTTCATCACCCCACCACCAGAGACATCATCCCTATTGTAAAAGGCGGGGTTAATACTACTCATAATAGTTCCCTTTCCCGACGCTAGTTGCGCAGAGCAGCTCGTGCCACGATGGGTGCCTCAGCCACCAGTAGAAGACCTTGACACCACTGAGTCAGTCTCGTGGGGAAGAGCTCGATGTTCCGTATTTAATGAATATGCTTACAAATTTAACAAAATGAGATTATATATGATTTTTTCATATCTTGGCTTGAAAGCAGTATAGTATTATTCATCAATTGAAGAAACCAAATTGTCGGCTTCTCTCGGCCAATCAAAGAAAATGTGATCATTTCAAAGATGCTGCTTAAAAAACTGATGAAAAATGCTACCACCAGGCCGCTAATGCATGATCTAAAATGGTAAAGCGATTTTTTTACAGCCTGTTCAGTTAGGAAATGCCCGCAACGTTGCATCCCTGAATGGTTACCCGCTAACTAATTGCTACATTGTGTTACATTTAAATTTCGTGCTGTCATGACACAGTGCGGTTTAGCGCTCTCCAAACATGTGAGCGTGTTGCGTATGTTCCCTTTTCCAAACATGGCCTGAAATGTTTCATAGAATTGAAGTCACGAATTTGTTTAAAATACCACCGAATGGCTTGTGGTCGCTCTTGCCATTTTCTGTAAATCGGATTACATAAATTTATTCAGACTTGCAATATGCGATAATTTGCAAGTCTACGATTAATTTAACACACTCATTTGTAGGTTTTATATGCTTTATCCTCTTTGGTTATCTAAAATCAAACTTTGGCAATGAGATCAGTTCCTTAATACTAGTTATTTGAACAGAAGATAATCTGTAATCTCCTAACTATAACTTAGGCATCTTAGACTTAGGGGATTCTAGATGTTCAGCTAGAGCATAAGCAAACTAATGTAAATATTATGTGCAGAATAAATGATTATTATTATCAACATTAGACGGTCGCCTTTTGCAGGATAAGAAGTTAAATTAAGTTTTTTCTATGTCTAGTTTTGCGTTTTAAGCTTAATTTCTGAGCTTTATCCAATCACCCGAATTGGCAGGATTTCCGATTAATTCAGATGAATGTAGTTGTAGAATTCCAGTAGTGTTTGGAAATCCAAACAATAGAATTTCTCTGCGGTTTGGGTGTTTAAAACCATTGCAATCTGAGTTCCAAAAGTTGTCATGGCAAGAAGATCAACATCAAGCCTACGATGAACAAGCCTTCTTCCTTGGCAGATAAAAATTTCGTAGTTAACAAGTTTCGGTCTCCGCGTCCTCCTTAGGCTGTGCCGATGAACTTCATCGATTTGCGCTTCACTCTCAGGCGTCGCTCGCTGCTGTGTTTCACGGGTGGCGGTGCCGTCGGCGCCTGCGTCTTTACCTTTTACTATAGCTGTTCTCATCTGATTGTTTAATGTATGTTTTGCGGGGATGAAGTGAAGCGAAATAAACACAATTTGCTGCACCTTTTAGTGAGATTATTACATTTTACAAACATGCTTCAGCACCTTTTTTTTCATTATTTTCTGCTCTTGAATCAATTAGGCAGAAACATGTATTTTTTCTCTTCTTGAGCAGCTTTTTAAGATCTTATTTAATTAGAAGTCAACAATTGTAAATAAATACTAAAGTACGTTTTGCGTAAACCACCAGTAATTTACGCCCCCAACAATGGTCAATCTGCAACTGTAAAGTCAAAATTAAATTTCAACAGTGTTGCTGCATCAGTTTAACCCTTTCCTGCTAGATTTCAAGTGCTGCCTAGACAGGCAAATCAGAACATTTAAATGGGTGTGCAGAAATTCACTTGTCTGTGACATGAGGAAATGTTTACCCTTGACATCGTGTCGCCGTCCTGGCCAAACTGGCAGTGCTTGTGGATTAGGCGGGGAAAGGAGAGGGAGTCAGAGAAGTTTCCTGTTCCTGGAAGAAAACCACGACATTCCCACACGGACAAGGGTTCGTGCGAGCGTTTGTTTGTGTTTGACGTACCTGCGAAATACGTTTCTACTACGCGATCCGCGGGAAAATAAGTTCAGTCAGTACTAGTAAATGTTTAACAGTTTTCTATGTACTACAGTGTTGGTAAAGTACTATGAATCACCTCTTACGGACTCTGTAAAGAAGAAAAATGTGGTGCAAAATGATAGAGTATATTCTAGAAATTGAGTTCGTGTAACTAGTTTAAAACTTAATACAGTTGTTTCAGCAGCACCTTTTTTGTACCTTTTTGTATGTTTTTCAGAACCTTTTCCCCCTTTTACGATCATAATTTACACCTCAAACCCCTTTCTCTACTGATGACACTGCTTTATTCTCATCTCACAGAAACATTCTAATTGCTAAAACATTTTACAATCTGCAATACAAAAATACGTGAAATGAACACAAAATTGGAGAATTGTGGTAAACTCTTCTAAAACTCAAGCAAAATCTTTAAATTTTGTAGACCATTATATCCCCCTCCATTAATAATAAATAACACAAATATATCCTGAATTGAAAATTACCTTCCCGTTAAATATTTAGGTTTTTATACAGGTAATAGATCCACATGGAAACACCATATTCGAAACACATCTAATTAGACTTATCACAAAATTTCTTAATTATTTCCTTATTAAATTATCACTCTAAATTACGCATTGACTGCGGATTGCTGTTACATAAATCAATAATTCGTCCATCCCTGCCCCGTTTGATACAATGCTTCTACACACCACACAAATAAAATACAAACAATACAAAACAATTTTTTACGAAAATTACTAAAAGCTGAATGGTTTATTTCCAAAAAATACACCGTGAACTTCCAATAGCCAAATTAAAAACTATATCAATCTTCAAACCGATAATATTTTTAAAACTTTACTTTTTGCTCCCGCTTCCCAACACATCGATTTAGATAACGAACTAGATTAAAATTTTGATTCTTTCCGCATTAAATCACGATTTCCCAAAATTATTTTTCCACAGCCTTTAAATTAAATCAGTCACATATACAATATAAGCGTATGTCCAAATATTTTCAAATACATGTATCTTACTTTTCTACAAATTATTTAATTTAAAAAAATAATATCATGAAAATCACAATGATTCATCTCTAAGTACAACATTACATATCTAATAGATACATATTCTCAAAATATGTAATATATATCTTTTATTCAAACCCTGAAAAATTGTAAAAATGAACAGATAGAAATAAAAATATTTTTAAAAAAATTTGCTTTAATCTCAGGCGTCGCTCGCTGGTGCGTTTCACGGGTGAGGGTGAGTGTGCCGTCGACGCCTCGCGCGCAGTGACATTTCCTCGGCGGCGAAGTGAGGCGTGAGTGCATGGTCACGCCGGGGGAGGGAGCCGGGGTTTCTAAGGCACGGCCACTCGCGCCTTTGAATTTTGCAGAAGCGGAGTGGGGCTTGGGGCAATTCTTCCGTCTCCATTCACTTTCGCTCGAGGGTCGTTTGTGACGCACTTCCGTTCTGTGGTCCTCGGGGCATGACCATCCGGGTCGCTTGACGCGGACTCGTACGCACTCACGTTGTCAGTAGAGGTCACGATGTGGTAGTGCTTCTAAAACTTAATTCTACTAACCCTTCT
>JAHLJT010000631.1:248974340-249055889 GCA_031308135.1 Acheta domesticus
GGGCAAGCGACGATCAGGCGAGGCTAATCGTCGCCAATTGGCTATTTCACTGACGACGTGCCGCCGATGATGTGAGGTCAGATCTATGGCCCGAACCCACGTGACCCGACTTACGATTCCCTCAGTAAAGTCTCTTAAATTTGCATGCGTGACTGCGGTAGCTATAATTAAACTGGCGAATTGCCAAAGTAATAATTTGTTCACCGAGGGTGATATTTGCTATGTATTGTGTATTTTCTGTGTTTTTTGCTTTTCTTGTATTTGTGTGTTGTGTACTGTGATAAGTGTTTATCGTGTGCGCGTTTCAACGTCAAGATGTCCGACCACGAGAGTGAGCCATCAGCGTCACAGGAGCGGGCGGAGATGTTGGCAATGATGCAGGCGGTATTAGCAAGCCACATGGCAAAATTGGCCGAAACTCACGAAATTCAGATGGCAAATCTTACTAAAATTCAGGGGAGTCAATTTGCTGAGCTTCAATGCAAATTATTGGAAAATAAAGAGATGCAGGAAAGTCAGTTCGCTGAATTACGCAGTAAATTGGGGAAAACCAGGAACAGACGGCGAATCAGATTGCCGATCTTACGGAGCACTTCACGGAACGGTTCAACGGAATCAGCGACCAAATAGGCGAGCGCGTAAGAGCGGAGGTGAGTGCCGCGACCGCACGCTTAGACGAGCACATCGCCGCCTACACTCAGGAATCAGTCGCGATTTCTAAACGAATCGGTGCCGTCGCCGAACGACTAGATGCGTCGATCGAGATAAATAACGCTCGACTCGCGGAGTGTGAGGCGCAGGTAGAGGTCAAGCTTAGAGAACAGGAAGGGAAAATGCGTAGCTTGCACGCGCATGTCGAATCTGTCATAGACGAAACTAAGGGAAAAGTCGCGGAGTTTTGTGACGGATTGAAGGACGCCGTAATTGAAGTTGAAAAAAAGGGCGCCGCGAATTGCAAGAAAATCGCGAGATTAGATGGGAAGGTGATCGCGGAAGTCGCTAGGCTTGATGGGGATATTAAAAATTTGCAAGCGACGACCGAGGCGTCAATCCAGAAACAGGGCGCGGATTTCAAACAAATAATCCGAGAAAGCGTCGACGGTTTGCGCGACGAAATGCAAACGCCCGCAGGAGTATGTTCAGACGGCCACGGAAGTAGAGTTCATTTATCGCCGCCGCAAAATCTCGGTTTTTCAGGTGCGAAAAACGAACATCCGTGCGAATTCTTGCGACGCATGGAAGATTATTTTACGTTATCTAACGCAGTACCCAACAGGCTAAAAGCAAAATTCGCTCAACAGTATTTGTTTGGAGCCGCACTCCAGTGGAGCTTATCAATGTCACGATTTCCCGAGACATACGAGGAATTTAGGGAGAAATTTTTGAAACGGTTTTGGGGGGAAGAAACCAAATTCACGTATGAGCGCCGACTATTAGAGAAGAGGTGGTATCCGAAGATGGGGATATCATATCTGGATTATGCCGACGGGAAAATTGCAGCATTCCGTTTGTGCGATCCTTCAATTAGTGATAACCGGCTTATCTGGATCATCACATCACAGTTCCCGGAGCGAATTCAGAATTCTCTGAACAGCGCGCGCTTGGAAAATATCCACGAATTCCAAGATTTATTAGGAAAATTCGACCAGGCACGAATTTCGGGGAATAATGAGACAGAAAATGATAGGCCTCCACCGCAAAACAATCAGAGGTGGCCGCGTCGAGAGGGCGACGCCGGCAGAAACAGGGGACAGCACGACCGAGGCCCACCTCGGGACGAACGACCCGATGGACATTCACCCGCCGAGGGGCGAGGGAACCGACCCTCGGAAAATTAGAAGCGTCCGGAGCAGGTAGGCATCAGCGCTTGGGACGCAATACAAGTACTGTAGAGATGCCACTAGTGAGAACCGTTATTGTCGACGAATATTTGAGGAGGAAGCGGATCGCGATGTCGATCGTGCCAGGGCAAGAAGGTGTCCGATCATCGCCGCAGAGTGCGAGGGCAAGCCAGTCCAGATTTTAATTGATTCAGGGAGTGAAGTTTCAGCCGTTTCGGAGCAATTCTAGTTTAAATTAAAGAGTGAACACTCAAATTTGCCCGAGTTTCCCATTCTTAAAACTTACGTCGTTGGAGCGGATAGGAAGAAAAGCCATCCCATTACTAAACAAATCTTTGTCACTATTAGCCACGGAGTTTTTCAGTTCGATGCTACATGTCTTGTCATCAAAAATCTAGCTTACGAGCTCATTTTAGGCGTTGATTTCTTACGTGAGTTACAGGTCTGTATCGATTTCAAAGAGAACGTGTTGAGGTTCGAACCGCCGTATTTACTGCCGTTCACCGGCGAAAACAATGAATTGATTGCTGATGAATTCAGGATCAACAATTTGAATAGGGACGAGGTACGAGAAAGTATCACCCACTCTATTGATCGCAACCACTGTCTGACAGCAGCCGAGAATAGCGCTTTACGGGACATGTTGTTCAATAATTTTGAAATTTTTCTTCGGCCGACAGAACCCATTAAGGATTTTCTCTTTCGCATTCAAGTTACCGACCGCTCACCGTTTAAATGTAGAAATTATCCTGTTCCATTTGCTTTGAGGACAGAAGTAGATAAGACGATTTCAGACATGATTGCAGAAGGAATTATTAAAAGAGCTTCTACGCCGTATATCAATCCCCTGGTAATAGTAAGAAAAAAGGATGGTGGAGTTCGTATTTGTCTCGATGCTAGGAGGTTAAATCAGGTAACTGTTCCAGATCACGACTCGGTCGTGCCAATTGACGTCACTTTAGGGAAATTCCATGGTGCTAAATATTTTTCAGCTATTGATTTTGTTTCTTCTTACTGGCAGATCGCAATTCACCCCGATGACCAGAAATTCACTGGATTTTTGTACGATGGTTTGAGTTATGTTTGGTGTCGCACTCCTTTCGGTCTCCGAAATTCTGAGGCATATTTTATTAGGTGTTTGAATCAGAAGTACTGCCCCTCATTAATAAATGTATTAATCGCGTACCTCACGAGAGCGCGGGCCTATCTCCTTTTGAAATACATTTCGGAAAGAAGCCACCAGCCGATTTTCCTCTTTTAGAGCGCCTGGCCACGCACAGTGTATTGAACTATGAGGAAAGGTGCCGCATTGTTTACGCGAACTTAAATAGAGCAGCTGAGAAGAGAGAGAAGATGGTCAAGAGACCGCACGAATTCAAAGTCGGGGACAGGGTGCTTCTGCGCACACCTGCTTCGTCTGACGCGCCGAGAGGTCTGTTTGCGAAGTTTTTTCCATTGTTCGCAGGCCCTTTCACTATTCGAGGTAATCCTCACCCCAATGTTTTTGAACTCGTCACAGACGATAGGCAACCGGCAGGAAAATATAATGCTTTTAATTTAATTCCATTTCGCGAATGAGACCTGTTTTGTCCTTTTCATTAATCATTGTCGTATGTTTAGTATTTTTGTTTGTCAATCAATTAGTGCTCTAGTTGTCTATTATGTGCTAGTCTTCGTTGAATTTATATGCTATTGTTAATATGGTTTGTTTAAGTCTCTACCGACTGCCTGTGTCTTCTTCATTCGTTTACCGAGATTTTACTTAATTGTCATTGCTTAATTGTTAGACGGTTTACTTATTGTTGATGTGGGTTGGAGTTCTTATTTCCTATAACGAGGACGTTACTGGGTGGTTTTAATGTTGGGGTTTGTGGATGAGATATTCCCGGTAGTATTTCCCTCGCTTCATTTGTCTTAGTTTTTTTATTTTTCCTGCTATTGTAAGCACTTTGTTCAATTATTTGTAGTTTTAGTGCGTATTTCGTCTATATGTTGATTAGGGTTTTTTTTTGTAAAATTATTCCGTTTGCTCCCGTTGCCATTAGTTTTCGGTTGAGCCATGAAATCATCTTTTCTCTCCGATTTCATAGCTAGGCGGTGGAGGGGGTGAATGTAATGGGACGGTCGCACACGAACTAATTTCGGCGTGTGCGAGATGAATATTTTATATAAACAGGGAGTCCGGGAAAACTTAGCTGGCTGAAAATGTGCGTTTCTCCGCTACCTGAGTGCGCGAAGGGTCGCCGCCGGCCGCCGATGGAGCGCCTCCCTTTGTTCAAGACCGTTTGCCACACCTCTGGTATTTCCGAGCGCTGCGTCAGAACACACCCTGCGTCTTCTCGGAAATCGTGGTGACGTGAACGCCCACTCGAAATCGGGTTCCAACCGTCGATGGACCCATGGCAATTGGACGGCGCGCATCACGCGGTTTGGCTGCGCCAATAGTCGAACACTAGGCGGGGGTGAGACATGTGATCTCGCGAGCAAGGGAGGTTGCTGCGAACGCGAGACTCGGCCATTCCGATACGAACGACGGCCGCGAGTGTTACCTTCCGATGTAAGCGACGACCGAGGTGTTGGGTCCGATGGCAACGACCGCCGCGAGACGCTAGATCGCCGCCGGCAACGCATCGTCGCCACCTCGCCGCCCGCTCAGGTGCCGCCGATGGGAGAGGCGGAACACCGTGTGAGTGCCGATACTCGAATGAACGAAGAAGCGTTCGGACGCGGCCTGAGGGCCGGCCGCCGCTAAAAGACGCTTTGGTGTGGCGATCCCTGGCCGCCGCCGCCGCAGTCAACAGTGCCGCGCGCCGGGCCGCTGCCACGCCGTCGTCGCCGCCGCGCCAGCCCACGCGCCGCGCCGCCGCCGCTGCGCTGCCGCGCACGCCCGCCCGCGCGCAGCCCTGCGCCTGCCGCGCACGCCTGCCGCGTGCCGCTACACCGCCGCCGCGGCCACCAGCTGCCCGTCCGGCCCAGGAAACGGGGGGAGCGCCGTTGCCCTGCCGCCCGACACCCGGGCCGATGCCGACGCCCGGAGGAACGGAGCGCCCGTGCGATGACCCGGAAGGGTTGGACTGTTAAGTTAAGCTAGTTATAAGTTAGGTTAAGATAGTATTAAGAACTGTAGGGGGCTTCACCCGATTATTTTAATTTGCTTTGAATTAAACTCAGAAATCATGAAAGAGCGTTTTTACTGTGTAGTGCATGAATATGCCCAGTCACGCATGCGTCCTAAATAGATTCCAGCCGAGCACATGAGGCAACCTGCAGCAGACGGGAATCCACAGGTGAGTCGGGTCACGCCCTGAGAGAGATGAACACCGCCGACACCGATGAGTGGTCGTGTGTACGGGGGGGGGTGTTACATTATCTTTGTATAATTTTTATGCTTAAGCACTGCTACAAATTCTATGTGGTTGTGTGATGATAAACTATTTGTTACGAGGTATTCGGTATTTGTTACAGTTTCGATTACAATATGTACGCTAGGCAACCGCCTATGCATTGATTGCTGTATATCCTCCTTGCGTGCTTTATTAGTAGGAAAGGGTTCTCTTAAGCTAGTGCAGGATTGTGGTGCACAATGTTCACCTTCCCAGTGGTAGTTGCTGAAAGAAGCGAGTTGGTGTCGGACAGTGCCTCACTCGGGCTTCGCCTTTCATTTAGTGTTATCGCAGCATTGCAAGAGTTTTGAGAAATTGTTAAAGTTTTTTTCTATTCTTTGACAGTTGTGACAAGTCGTTTGGTCACACTGCAGCGTCGCGATCAGTTACCCGAGGGATAAATGGACCGAGAAGTCAACTTAATAAAACAATAGTCAGGCTACGACTTTCTGTTTTAGTAGTGTAGGGCAATAACATTTTAATGTTTGAGAGAGCTTCAACTGTTCATGCAATTAAGTGCTCACATCATCAATATTTAGGGGAGTTTTTAGCAAATAGTGTGTGAGTGGCCTTCAAGGTTCAGGGTACGAGATAACAGAAATTGTGAGTATTTATGAGACATTACAATGATCCTTTGGTTTGTACCTGATTGTAAATGTGACTACAAGTCATGCCAAGAGGTTAAGCATCTTCTTCTGCAATTATGATAATATTAAATGTTATAAATTAAGAATACATACTTGTATATGTTATAGTTAGTTACTGTTTAGAAATTTGCATGACTGACAATTATTCATTTGTTTTAATTTAAAATTACATATATTTTTGCAATAAAATATATGTAATATATTTTTGCAATAAAAACATTATACAAATTTATTGGTTGCATTTTTAATATTTCAAGTATGCATTTTAATATATTTACTTATTTACAAAGTGTTTTGGTGAAGTATTTAAACACTCACCTTACAGTATTTTGCCTAACCCTGACCAAGGTACGTTTGGCGAAGTGATAGGGCTGATTGCGAATGTAGCGGCGGCAGCAGCAGTGCACTGGGCCGAGCGCAGCCACTTTCTCGTCTACTCGCTCAGTGCAGAGCCCGATGAAGCCCATTGAGGATCACGCATGCGTGTGATTAGTAGTGATTGCCTCCTTTACAAATCGTCTTTTAAGTCTACCTCTCCTGGATCTGCTGCCCGTAATGAACACGTCATGTATGATTGGCATTGACTGTCACAATAGCCTTGCCCCCTCCTCACATAATTAGTGTCTGTCTGTATTGCCAACTGTTAACATTTGTGTCAAAAAAATGTCTGAAATAAAGAAATATTATTTGGCGCAATTTATTCAGTTATGATTATAAAATTCGTTTCGAGTAATTACATTACGTTCTTTCCCTCACGTACGTCGCTGAACTTCATTCCACTCTTGACAACCACCAAAGTATCTGACAGCCAAAAAATATTTTCATGTGCTACTTCTGCAGATGATACAGCTACATTGGCTTCAGATAAGGATTCTTGAGAATCATCACAAAAACTACAAGATAATATTACTGCACTAAAAGAATGGCATAACAAGTGGAGAATCAAGATAAATCGAAATAAATCAGGACATACAGGATTTACTCTTGGAAAAAACTATTGTCCACCTGTTACGATCAACAGAAATCAAATTACGCAAAAAGAAAGCGTTAAATATCTAAGTATTTACGTCTCAAATGGAAAAAACATATTCAAACAAAAAAATATTTAGTCACAACTAAGTCAATTTGTTCAGCTTATTGGCCTCAAATTAAAATTATTGCTTGAAAATAAATTATTAATTTGCAAAACCATTCTAGTTCCTATCTACAAATGAATCTGAATCTGCGGCACTGCCACCAAAACTAATTTCTGGATTTTACAAAGATTTCAGTCAGAATTCAAGAAAAGATTCAAGAATTAAGTTCAAAATATCGTCTGGAAATATATCCCAATCATCTAGTTCTAAACCTACTTGATATCTACTCCACTCAAAAGACTTTCCGCTATTCATATCCCCCTTTGTTTTAATAATTAACATTTATCCAAATGTAATCTCTTATTTTGCTCTAACATGTTCTTATATTCTTATGTAAATATATTCTTTGAAAGTCGCGACGAGACTCGCCAACCGAGGAGGGGATTTGCCTGCGAATTTCCAATGCACGAGAGGTATTTAATAGGAATATTCCACGAATGAAATCACATCCAACAGAGTTCCGAAATGGGCCAAATACTGAAAATAACTGAAAGCTATGTTAAAATCAAAGAGGTTATGTTACAGTACATACGCGGTTTATTGGACATCGACATAGCGATCGATGTATATCGCCTCCTAAGATAGAGGAGGCACAGTTTATGATTGGCCAATAGGGAAAAGTGGTAAGAAAAATAGGATAAAAAAAACGATAAACTTTTTGAGATTTCAATGCTCATTAATCATATTCTATTTCAAAGTACTTCATGAGCTCATGAACATAATTACAATAAACCAGATTTCCCTCTTTGGAGAGAAACTGAATAAATTCTCTCTCTCGATGCCTGCATTACGAACATGAGGTCCTAAAAATAGCAGTTTTTACTTTCCCGTATACGTACGTATATACGTACGTATACACGGAGTGATGTACGTAGTATAGGGAAAGTCATGTAATGCTGCGCGAAAAAATGGCCAATTTTCCGCGGAAAAAAATTAATTGCCGGGCCGTGAAAACGAATAAGTGGATAAACCCAGTTGCTAAATTAAGAAAAAAATTCCCTAACACATGGTGTAGCCAGAAACCCTGTTTTCTAGGTTCTTGATACCGAAAACCCAATTGAAAGGAAAACGTCCGTCTGTCCGTCCGTTGTCTGTCCGTCTGTGAACACTGCTAGCGCCTAAACCATACGTACGATTTCTTCCAAAATGGATATTCCTTGATCGATCTGATTATAGTAGAAGACTTGAGATTTTGAAAAAGATTCTTCAAAATTTGGGGGTACTTTATATGAAGCCCCCCAGGGATTTTCAAAATTTTCTCAAAAATGGCTCCAAATGTTTTCTTTAAATTTCTTATATGAATGGAGTAAAATACACTTATTAACATTATATAGGTCCGATTTTCTAGGATAACTCTGAAATTTCGAAAATTGTGAAAGTTTGAATTTTTTTCGGCGTCTTTCTCCAGCTACAAAATTAAAGATAGAGATTTTTTCTTCAAATAAAATTTGTTCTGCATATTGAGTTCATTCATAAAGGTCATGTAAATGTTTCACAAAATTTTAGTAGTTTTCGTGCAATATTGCATGCAATATGTGCAACATTAAAAAATTACAAAAACAAGATTTTCTCAAAAACGGCTCCAAATTCTTTCTTTAAACTTTTGGAAAGAATAGTGGTAAATGTACTCTATCAGACGACATAAAAGCCGTATTGGTCTATCGGTTGGTTTTTTCAAAAAATTATAAAAATGTATTTTTTTACTTGTCTTTCACGTCGTTAATATTTACATTATCGGCGATTTTTTCACATTATTATATTTACGAGTATATATGCTTTAAATAATGTCCAGTAAAGTTTCTCGAAAACACAACCGTTTTCTGTGAAAAGTAGCTCAAATTTCGGCATTTTCAGAAATGCTCAAACGCCATTTTCTCATATATTGCTGCAAATTTTTTCTTGAAACTTTTGTAACAGATAGTGATAATTACGCTCTTTAATATGACGTAAAGTTTATTTTGAGTTACTTTTTTGTTTTTTCAAAAATTATATAAATGTAAATTTTTTGAAAGATCTCTCACATCTTTAATATGCCCATTATTCGCAATTTGTAAAGATTATTATATTTGTGAGTGTAAGTGCTTCAAATAACGTAAGTTAAAGTATTTTGAAAACTCAAAAATTTTCTGTGAAAATGAGCTTCAAATTTCGCACTTTTAGTAGCGCTAAAACGCCATTTTCTCTTAAACGGCACATAATTTTTAAAAGAAAATTGCCATTTAGGGCTATGTTTTTGTGTTCTTTAATATTCTAAAATTAATATTATCGTTCTACCAATAAGAAACCGAAAAATTAAGGAAATGACAAAAAAATATGTACTTTCGGCGGTGATAGATGGTAGCTGGCAAGAACGAGTTTTGGCAATTCCGAATAGCTAGCGAAGACCCAAGGAAATAGAAAACTAATACGGGAAAATCTGTGCCATTCTGTAGCACCAGTAGTTGTTTTCTAGCCTTGATTCTAGTATTTCGGCTGTGTTTTTGAAAGATATATCTCTTACTATGTCTTTGCCTTCGCTCTGAGAAAAACGTTGAGGTCCTTCGTGTACATAAAAGCCCGAAATAGATTCGCTCTGCGAAGCTAATGTGTCTGAGTTCTCTCACTCAGGATGTCATCTACATTAGAAGGTGGCTGTGGAATTGGTGTTTTAAAACCACGGGGCACTGAAAGAATAACTGTGTCAAGGTTAGGGTAAGATATTTTATTTTTACTTTTAAACCACAAACAAAGATGGTCCTCCCATTTTCTGCACACGTTATACGGAATCCATGTTTTGCCTTTATCTTCAAGTTTCAATTTGAAATACGCAAATTAAACATTCTTCACAAACTCACTTACGTTTCTTTGTTGACTTTTTATTATGTATTCACTACATGTATAAGAAGCTTAAGAGAAGAAATTTCACAACCTCTGCACCTCTGCAAATAACAATTACAGTATCCTTTGAATGCTGAGTATAAACTGTATGGCACAAGACTGAGCTTATTTTGTTTATTGAAACATGGTTTAATTCAACAACCGATAGTTTATATTTATTCCTAGCACCCCAGATAAGTCTTAACAAGCTCATATTACTCACTATCAACTTTTAACCCATTTCACACGATCGTTCGACTTTCCTATTTACTTTAAAACTACTTTATTCACCTCCCCCTACCACTACTCTCTTTAACCTTTTTTTCATTTATATTGCCAAGTTCAGCTATAATTGATACCACTAGCGTGAGAAGTCCTAGTTTTAAAGCAATTTTTAAACAAAAAACAGAATACTGTATTTTAAGTTAATTAAGACTTTTACCCTAAATACAAAGAAAAAATTGAGAGTAGCAAAAACAGACGAGACGGAACATTTTTGATATTTTTTCGTTTTTACCAAGTTAAAATTTATAAGAAAATATATAAATATATAAAAATCCTATGCAGTTTTTTACTTGCAGACGTGTGCTATCTTTTTATTACAGATTTGATAAGGGTCCCAAGAAAAATACCAATTGTTAACTTTCTTAATTTCATTTCAATTGATATTGTTAATAACCATTTAAAGAATTTACATATTGTTTCACATTTCAAATAGATTGTAAATATTCGTTGAATAAAAAAACTTTACTGGATTGTAAATAGTAACTCACATTTATTGCAAAAAAAGGAAAAAGAGGCTCTATTTCTAGTATAATTTGTAACTATGGGTTAGATTTATGCATTTCACATTTATTGGTGATAGTTCTTGACGTTCATGTGATTGAAAGTTTTGTCATAATACAGAGAATGATTTCCCTGAAAAGAAATGAGAATGTTTGAAAATAAAAACTACCAAACCCAGTGAAAGTTCTGTTTTAACATTTTGTTGACATTTTTATCTAATTTTAAAATCGGTTCATCTAACTCCCACATTAACATTTCAAGTGAGTGAAACATATTCTAAAGACCTATTGGGAATCGTGCTTGCATTCGTTTCGGGCGCAAGAGCCTTGGGCTTCGCTTCAGTCACTTTTCATGGGGGGGGCGTGCGGCGCACAAAAGATAGGGGGGGGGGGCATTTGTTCCAGACAGGTCTTGAAGTGGCGTTCTCGGGCGAACAATGGCAGAAGCGGAGCAGAGAAACGGAAGGAGTAAAGAAGAACGGATGAAATGAGGCAGCTCCTTTGTAAATAATCTGAATGTTTCAACCAGACTCGGTGCGCCGGCGGTAATTTTCCGGTTGCCATCGATCGGCGCGCTGTCATTGCCACCGAGCGTTCGCCTCCGCCCCTTCTGCTTCTCCGACTCCACCTCACCCGCAGGGCGCTGTCACACATTTTGAGGGCAAAGTCCCTCGGGTTGATTAGTAATACCGGGCGTGAAAACTGCCAAGGTCATTGACCCGTTAGTTTAATTCTTACTGCTGGAGTTGGCATTCACCCGTAGCTGGTGATGTGGTGGTTGTTAGTATCCCAGCCAGGAACTTCTTTATTTGTGCACGTCTTCTAAATTTCAGTGAGAAATATAGTCATTCAAATT
Source organism: Acheta domesticus (assembly GCA_031308135.1). Lineage (NCBI taxonomy): Eukaryota > Metazoa > Arthropoda > Insecta > Orthoptera > Gryllidae > Acheta > Acheta domesticus. Next base: position 248,985,845 of record JAHLJT010000631.1, read on the forward strand.
ATCGTTCTACATATCGTCGCGGCAAAAAATATTATTCTTTCATAAAGAACATGATGAGGGTTAAGGGCACAAATTTATAGCTAATTTACCTTTGAAAATAGATTTTACGAGCCTACTCATGCTAATTTATATACAATCATCTACTGGAAAGCGACTATTATCCAAATATTTTTCAAAAATTACAAACCAATGTTTGAAGAGCGGACGGAAGAAAAGGGTATAAGTGCTAACAAATTAAATTTTCACATTTTTCAATTTGTGCCAGTACACAGACTAATTATGAAATTGTTTTTTGTGGGCCTGAATATGATTAAGGTGGACCAATTAATCACAGCTATTTTCGTATTATATAGAAGCATTTCGTATTATATAGAAGCGAATATTTTGTCAACTTGAAAAAAACGCTCTGTTTTTCTATACTCAAAATTCGACTAGAATATGGCTTAGGATAGAGATCACAGAATTATAAAAACGTGCACAGAATTAACTTTTCTCCATACCTCGTCACACGCAATTTTTAACTGTTTTTGACATAAATAAATAAATAAATAAATAAATAAATAAATAAAGCCTTTGAAAGATATCTTATCTGCCCGAAGCAGATGCGCGAAGAAGCCTATACTTCTGGAAGGCTTATACCTATCAGGAAGCAGTTGTTCTGCGAACTCGGCGGTGGTCGCATTGTTGAAGATTAGCAGAAACTTTTTTTTTTCTGGCGCGTGGGGTATAATCAATCCCCACCTCACCGATTACGTAATTATTTATTCCGTGTTTTTTATACATTTCACAAAACTAAGGATCCTTCGAGGGATATTATTAGGACAGATAATCCAGGCTTTGAGTAATGAGTCGAAGTCAATTTAGAAGGGGAAAAGAGCAAATTCTGTGGTGAAAAGGGAGGGAGCGTGGAGAGCGTACAGTATGCGAAAATTGTAATGAAAGAGGGACTGTGGAAAGTGACTTAAATTGAGTTTGTGTTGTATTAGTCATAAGATGTGATTAATTGGTCCACCTTAATCATATTCAGGCCCACAAAAAACAATTTCATAATTAGTCTGTGTACTGGCACAAATTGAAAAATGTGAAAATTTAATTTGTTAGCACTTATACCCTTTTCTCCGTCCGCTCTTCAAACATTGGTTTGTTATTTTTGAAAAATATTTGAATAATAGTCGCTTTCCAGTAGATAATTGTATATAAATTAGCATGAGTAGGCTGGGAAAACGTTTTAGTGACTGTGATGGTATCCGCCAATCATCAGAGTCCTTTCGTAAACTTCACAGGAGGGTTTTTTTTATTATTGAACAACATCCTGCCTGCAACGCTGCTTCACATCGTTCATTGAGATTGAAAAACGTCCACCTTAAAAATACGCTGAAGAGGAAACGTTTACCAGATCGTTTCACTCTTGCGACTCTGAAAAAGTCGTGTGGCTGGTTCAGTAGCAGGCATCAAACGCTCTCTCATAACTGCTCAGTCGATTTAAGCAGAAGGTCAGACATTCATTTTTTAAAACAAATTTGTTAGAACCTTTACTAGTAGTAAGAAACCCTGTTTGCAGTTTTAAAATAACTGCACGAGATCAGCGATGATCTAAAAACTGAAAATGCACATTCTTTGCATTTTCCTCAATATATCCTGAAGTAGTATGCCTCTTAAATATGTATTGCTTCTTTTTTAAAATGTCCACATTTTCTACAATTTAAATTCATAACAAGCGTGAGTTGCCGAAGATCGAGATGTGTTTTCATCCGTCGTGGGATGTAAGTAATGAATTTACTGTGTATTTACAATTCATTAACTTGGCCGCGGAAGAAACGTATGGGTCAATAGTTTCACTAAAATCGCGTAAAACGGAAACATCGCATAAATAGTTTTGGGGATAAATCAATGTATAACACGAAAGAATAAATTTTGTTTGCTGATTTGATTTTTGTTCGTTTTGTTTTGATTTGTTTTTTGTTCGTTTCTATGACTGGTACTTTCGCCATAAATCAAAGAATTTTAATGCCATGTTTCCGTTAATTATTATTATAGCTTACTACGTACTTGGGTCATTCCATGTCAAATCGGCCAAAATTTCCCGGCCATCTTCCGATTCGACTGAAACTTTAACTCGTTTTAGAATGACGAAACAACACTGAATATCGAAGTTTTGGCATTAAGTTTTACTTCCTTTTGAAAATTTTGAAATGTGATATTTTGCATGAGTTTCAGAGGGTAATATCTAAAAACTAGTAAATTATCTTCAAATTTGATTTTACTTTGCAATTTGCTTTATATTTCTAATGAGTACATTCCACTCTAAAGGTTTCATATGATAAACCTAATTTTTACGGCATTAATAAGGCCGAATTAAGGCCAAAGTAAATAATTACAATTTTTTTTTTCAAAATTCATTTTCTCAAATACTCCATCTCGGATTTTCTTCAGCTTCAGATCAAATATGCTTCCGATACATTTAAAATGTACGAGAATTAATCACTATATAACGAAAGCAAGATTTACAAACGATAAGCGGTTATTTATGTATAGATCTCCTAAGTCCATAAAAAGCTAAAATGAAATGTAACTTTAACTGGTAATAACTTTGGTAAATTCAAATATACTATCGATTCTTTAACTACTATAAACGTCAATGTCTCCGCTTCAATTTGACGACAAAAAGAAGAAAATCTGAGATGGAGTATTTGAGAAAATGAATTTTGAAAAAAAAATCGTAATTATTTACTTTAGCCTTAATTCGGCCTTATTAATGCCGTAAAAATTAGGTTTATCATATGAAACCTTTAGAGTGGAATGTACTCATTAGAAATATAAAGCAAGTTGCAAAGATAAATAAAATTTGAAGATATTTTACTAGTTTTTAGATAATACCCTCTGAAACTCACACAAAAATATCACATTTCAAAATGTTCAAAAGGAAGTAAAATTTAATGCCAAAAAGTCGATATTCAGTGTTGTTTCGTCATTCTAAAACGATTTAAAAATTTTCAGTCGAATCGGAAGATGGTCGGGAAATTTTGGCCGATTTGACATGGAATGACTCACTTACGGAGCAAAGAGAAAATCGTGTATTGCTGCAGCGGAAAAGGTAATTATCTTTCAACGCGGCCCTGATGGAGAAAAATTTGATAAATTTTGTTCATATTGTAGCGGTACGCTATTTTTAATATTTTTTAAATTTCACAAATAACTGTCGATGCGAGGCGTCACTCCCGCCGCCGCCAGCCGGGTCGGCGCGCCCCCTCCGCTAATGGAAGGGATGACAGCACGCGCCCCTCTAAAAGTTTATGGCCATCGTCCGCGAGTCGACCCTCATCCCGTCACGCACCCGGGCGCCGAAGAAGAGATTAGAGACGTGTGCTGATCCCGCCGTTCCGGGTATCATGCGCACTAAGTACCTAGGCCGTCCTTCGCAGCTTTCTCCGGGGGTCCCAACGGACATTCCGCGTACCCTTTACTGACCTACTTCCGAAGTCAGACGGAGAGCGTTTTCCAGACAGAGATAGGGCTACGGAAAATTCCTAGAATCACCGGACCTGATTGGCCGAGAACAAAAATACGGCGTAGTAGCACTTAGCCAATCAGGGGCAAAATTCCGTGGGGTGGGAGCGATTTTGGGGCACTTTTGAATTTTCGGGGTGGCGGAACGAGGAGACCTCCACGCTAGCGGCGTAGGGGAGAAGATCACTTCTTCTTGTTCGATTGAGCTGGGGGGGGCGAGCGCCGCGGAGCGAGTAACAGCTCCGGCGCCGCGTTCGAGGGAGAATTATTATTTTGGGGACTTAGTTCGTGGACACTGAGCTCTGCCGTGGGCAGTGACCGGTGACTAGTTTTCTCCGAGATTCGTGATCGTGAAAACTCCAGAGAACTTTCCGTAAGAACTGCTAATTGTGTGAACGGAATTCGCGATCATTCACGATCCGGGCCAGCTGACCGTCGCCGCCGCCGCCGTCACCGCCGCAGCCGCTGTCGCCGCTGTCGCCGCCGCCGCTCCTTTGGTAGCTATTGTGGAAGGACGTTTCTCGGCCTGGCAGGGCCATCTCAGCCGCCGACCCAGACGGAGAGGAGCCGCGACCCTCGCCGCCGCCGCCGAGGGCCGCCTACACGCCGCCCCATTCAGGCATAAACTTCGGTCAACGACCGCCAAAGAACTATTGTGCATTGCTGTGCCGCGCTTTGGCACTTGTTTCCTCATTATTGTCAGCCAGAAGGCGAATGGCCTAGAGTTTGTTGGGGCCTGTAAAGGAATTTGATTGTAATTCTCGTTCTTTATTTTTTTTTAGATTTAAGTTTTATCTCATTTTTTTCTTTCGTTTCTAACTGAGCTCATCAGGTAGGGCCTTTCTTAACTCTTTGAATCACTGTAACTTCCCCGGCCTATTATTAGGCGGGAATAAACCTTTTTATTTGCTTTACCAACCACTGAATTGTTTCTGTAGTTAGCAAACGCCTTACGACTCCTTCCATCCGAGTTAGATTCTAAGCAGGTGACAAAGTTGGCCGACTGAGCTAGGCCCGGGCCGCCCTCGTTGACTTCGGCGCACACCCACGCCGCCGGAGCTCGACGCTGTGGTTGACGATCGACGCCACCGTGTGGCTCGATAACGAACCTTGGGTGTGACAATATAAATGTAGTAAATTACGTAATTTACTTTCTTACTAACACTTTGCTTAGTCAGAATCCAGTCTTTGTAAGTCTTTGATATCGCAACATTGATTTATGGCAAAATGTCCCTCCTTCCATTCGGCCGGCCGGTCGACCTCTGCTCGTACTCCAGGTCCAATGAATTTCAAACAGTTATTTTGATTTTTTGGGATACTTTACACGCAGCCATTAAGGTATTTTCAAAATCTTGTCGCAAACAACATCAAGTTTCTGAAGTTTTGTTTCGTTTTGTGACCTTACTAACTATAAACATGTAACGGGATTGCATCATAAAATATATGTAATACTTTCATAAAACCAATAATATAACAGAAATTGAACTTTTTATCTAAACAAGACCGTTAATGTGCGTTGTAACACCGGATCTCAGAAAAACTTGTTTCCATAAGAACAATGCAAACAGGATTAAAATATTTCAACATGATGGAATCGTTAATTAGTGAGTGTCAACATTAACTTACTCTATTGAAATGCATAACATTATATCTATAGCACATATCCGTCAAACACAATTTGCTTATTTTAATTATATTTGTATATATATATATATATATATATATATATATATAGGAAGTAGTATTTTATAAAAAACAGGCGTATTTTTTCACGTTACCTCAATTTTTCGATCCTTAATAGTGTCAAAGAATACCAAAAAAAAATTTTAACAATTTCACAAAACTCTTGCAATGTTGTGAAAACACAAAATGAAAGGCACACACTGACCAAGCGATGCTACCTGACTAACACAGCAAGAAAAACCAAATTAATGTAACATTGCAGAATGTATTGAAAGGTTACGAGGCACACATGGCTGGATTTTCCAACCCAGACCACTCTCACAGCACCACAGCTCCTCCAAATTACACAGCTGTCTAGTAGAGGGTCTCAAATGCAGATAGAAAGAAAATGCCTTTCACCGCCGGGGATGCTTCACGCTCAAGGTCCACCATAGCCCCTTCCGCTTTGGCCCACACTCTACCAGCGATCTCTCCCGCTAACCGCCGGGCACTGGCCCCGCCCCGGGTTCAGACCCCGGGCAGGGCGCAGGGGGGCGGCCAGCCGGCTAGCCGGCGGAGGGGCGGACGTAGGCGGGGGAGATACGGGCGGCGACGGCGTGATGGTGGTGGCAGCGGCGGTGACGGTGGTGATGTCGACGTGACGTCATCAGTGTCGGCGCCGAGGGTAGCTGGTTGCAACCTGGCCGGGCGGCGGAAGAACCGCCACATGCATCGAGGCGCGGGGAAACAATGATCAATTAATGTCTTAATTTATTCATTAATTGATTGATTTTTTTTAAGTGGGAGGCGCGAACTTTGGAGTTGGCGCCCCCATAACACACTGGTGTAGCATGGAACTCCCATAATTTAGCGGGAGTACCACAAAGAGTGCCCAGGTGGGCGGAAGTCGCAGGAACTTGTCCGCGCCGACCAAAATGTGCTAACAAATAGTAAAATGCAAATCTGACTCAGAATATTATAGAAGAGTAAAACCTGGTTCTGCGTGCAGTTACATTGATAAATTTGGAGCCATTTTGAGAAAATGTCATTTGGGCATTAAATTTTTCTTATCGACTTGAAAAATAAAGTTTTTAGCATTTAGAATAACTCCAAAATAACTTACGCTTTTCTCGTTAATTCAGGAAGAATTGTTATTCCTTGTAAGAATTTTTTATTTGAATTACCACGTGACAAAGTAGTAGGTATAGTGTGGAAAGTGAAGTATTATTAGGAATAATGTTGAAAGTTTCATACGTTACAATGTGCTGAGCAAGTGGCGTTGTAAACGTGAAAAATACTAAAGAACTAAAACATATGAGTTATTTTAGTTCGAATCAGAAAATTTGTTTGTGAATTGTTAACATTTGAACCATATCCATTGCAAACATTTACTCTCTTTGATATTAAATAAAAATGCATGTCTCTCTTTGATATTAAATAAAATTTCTCAAATAACAGAGTGATCATTTCATCATTCTGGAGTGATTTTCTTGACTTTTACTTTTCATTGCTTCGAAACACTATTTTTTTATTTAATTTGAATCATACAGCAAAGAAACTATGGCGTATTCACTTCTCTCTGAAGCAGATTGAGACTTTAAGAGTTCATTATTATTAAGTACACTGTTCACTTCTAGAAAAACAAATACATCTTGAACCTCAGAAAAATCCATGATATTTATTTACTTCCCCCCTTTACTCCAGAGTGTATAACCATACCTTTTAGCCTCGCGTAAAATCACAGCAGGCTTCAGCAGCATGTGAAAAATTGAAAATTTCTAAATAAATATAGTCCTCAGCTTGAATGTCTATTTACGTTATGGACATGTTGCACCTGATGAAGACATTTATCGTGTTTGGCTACATTTCATTTCAAAATATCTTTGATTCCATTCTGTTCATCATAATGTTATTTAAAATACAATATTTTTCATGTCACAAATTTTTGCAACCCTCGTATAACATTAAATAAACGAGTAGTTTTGAAGTAGACCTTAAAACGTGAGTTAAATGCGTATTATTCGCAACTATTTTGGATTTAACAGAGTATTTGTAAATATCAAGCAATTTCCTTGAAAATAAAACGGCACTCACCCGCAGAACTAATTCTTTGACCCCGGGGAATAAGCTGATAAGTCGACATTTTTCTGAAAATGATAATTATATTCCTGAATTCTCAGAAATATACTCTACATTTGTGAATAACAAGATAAGTTCAATTCCTTCTGGTTGATGTAATAGACATGTGTATTTACGAACATCACGTAAATTTCCTAAAATCAGAAACTCTAACAAGGCAAGTCAATGCTGTATCAATGATTTCAGATCACTAAGGAGCTATACTCTTTGCTAAGGAGGGTCTTTTAATTGAATGCCATTTTTTCTTTTCACTTTAGAGCCATGCCGTTTAGTATAGAAATTCGTTTTATGTTATGACAAAAGGAAATCAACCATTTTATAGGTCTTTTTCTGCATTTTTAATCGATTTCGTCAAAAGTAATTTTTTTACCTTTTCCGTCATTTTAAAATATTTTTTGCTGATTTCATTGATTTTAAAATTATTTTAATGGTACTGTGATAAAATAATGAATGATTTTATTTTATCTAATTTAATTTAATTTTATTTTAATTCGCTAGCTCAGTTTTTGGGTTCTATACGATGACACACCTGCACGCTTACCTGCAGGCTGGTTGTCACCGGATTGCCCTCTATACAGAGAAGCCTGGAAGTCTGAAATTGTTTATATTCCGAAGGAATTACATATAACATGGCACAACAATAATTTTGTTTATTAAAAATGGAATTTGGGATTAACAATATAAATTCTCTTGATTGATTGCATGCATCAGGTTCACGGTACCTAATTGTCTGGCGTTGTGAAACGATGGCCCCGCAGTTCGTAGCCCCTTGACTTCCGCGCCGAAAATCCCTCTTCGCGCCGGTCGTCGCCGAAGTCGTCTGCTTCTTTCTTGCTGACTCACTTCTTGCAGTATTGTTCCACAATCTATCCTCCCTATTCACGTCGAAGTCCTACTTAAATAATTCAGATTACATTCGCGCCGCTACCACCACGATGCCAGTCAACCACCAACTCTCCAGTCCAGCCCCCCCCTTGCCCGTCAACAACCTTCGTTACCTAGTAACCGCGACCGTCCAGATTAAAGCGCGGCGTTTGTTTTGTAATATTTTGTATATTACAGCTCCGTCCGTCCAGATTAAGACGCGGCGTTTGTTCTGTAATATTTTGTGTATTACAGTACTTACTTCAAATAATATTTAGGAGATGGAACAAATGTTATCCACAGAATTCCTGAGTAGCTTATTCGATTTCTTCGCTCAGAAACTCTCATATCAACCGTTGTATGTAATCTAATGTTCCTTTAACGCCTATCAGCGCCATTGTCGGTTTGGCAGATTTCGGGATAACTAAAGACAGACTTCTGGGTAAATAACAGTGAAAACCAAACGTTTGCAAGCTGAGTGGACTTGAACGAATAGCAGAACTCTCCATTACATCAGTAACGTGTCCAACTTGAGTTGTTCATCCGAACTGGTTTTGATTACAATTTTTACTTCATTTTTCTTTGGTTTTAGGTCATTTTTAAAACATTTTATTGATTATTGTTAGCAATTTTTAAGGTCATCAAACTTAACCCCCAACAGATCACTGATCAAAATCAAATAAGTCGAGTTGTCTCTTTCTTCACACTAGAGATCTATTTAAAGTAAACGCAGAAGATAAATATGTTAGTATAAGCTTATTCACGTAAATATGTTTATTGATGAGCTCATAAACTAACCCAGAATATGCTTAACATGGCCAAATCTTGCTTGAATTCAAGAGGAGTGTTCCTATGTGGATGCTTTAACCTTTTGACACAAAAGGGCTAACAGTGAGGGAAAAAATGTAAGTTAGGAGGTGGGTGTGTATTACGATCCACAGAAACGTTCCCCAGATATCCAATTCCGCGAATTGATTAGACAACGATAAAAATGCAGATCATGACACCGGAAAACGAAAATAACCTCAAAATACAAAGTTGAAAAATACAAAGAAAATTAAGAACATTTGTTGTCATAATTTGTATTTGTATTTTTATTTTGATATTTCTGTGGATACTTTCTTATTTTCACTCAATCCACGTCAGGTTCTAGAGATCCCGACAAACAATTCGTAAACTATTTCTCAAATTTTCAATACTTAATCAAACCCCCTGCTCGTTTAGAGCAATTTAGTTATTGAAAATGCTGTTTCAAATGTACTATCACGCAGACCTTATACGAGCAGCATTATCTATTAAGTTCGAACGTTGTGATTTATCGAGTACATTGTAAATTTCTATTACAATGACACTCAGATCATGGTTACTACTGACAGTTTCCTTTCCCGACGCTAGTTGCCTTGAGGAGCTCATGGCATGACACGGTGCCGCCAAGCGTGCCACTGCCACCAGCAGGAGACCTTCACATAACTGCTTTAAGTCCTTAATGTACGCTTTAATTCCAACGACCATGATTTTACGGGTCTGGTGTAAGGAACAATGTTCTTCTAATAAAATACATTCCAGAATGTGCTGTGATATCTACATATAATGTGTACATAACACCATAAAGCACAAAAACAAAGTTAGGGGGAGGAGGTGCCAAACATTATTAAATGAACTCAACCTCTCCGCGGAAACTTTGAGATTCTTAACTGCGGAAGATTAATAGCTTCCAATTAAATGTTTATCGAAAAGTAATTACTGTATGATTAATCTTACTCTGTCATTAAGTTAAAAAGGTTTCTGTGAAGGTCTTCATTATATGCAATGAAGATTGTAAAGATGTTATTTTGATAAGTTTCTTTTGTTTTCCGTGTGTGAAACAACTATTTTTAATTTCTCGTATACATACGTATATATGAAGTATTGTACGTAGTATAGAGAAGTTACGAATTACTGCGACAACAAAAAACTGCGAAATTTCGACAGAAAAAGGCGTATTATAGGGCTCTTATACACAAAATCTTGTTACTTTATGGCTTGTTGCTTACGCAGAGTGGAGAAAGTATTGTATTGCTACGAGGAAGCTAGAGGTGCTAAAACAACACATACTTTCTCGCATTATTGGAAATGAATATGTGATATTGAAATAATGTAGTTTCTGCTATACTGTAAACTTAGTTATTACTTGGAGAAAGTAATATTCAAACAAAGCGCTTGTTGTGCATGCCTGCATATATTTCGATAATCACGAACAGAAGTCATTTCTAACTTTTACAAATGATATAAAAATGAATAAATTTAAATGTTAGTGTATTTGCAGCACATAATACAGAAAAGCAAGATTAATTTCACACCAGCCTACTTTGATTATATTGAAATGAGCTTTCGATTTTTCAATACCATAATCAGATATCAAAACTTCTTAAACAAGTGTGCTTGTGAGTTGAAATTTAAATTGATTATCCTTCAATATTTTTCCTTTCATAATAATATTGTCTCCATCATAATTGTCATGACCGACCACAACGGGATGAATTTGAAGAAAGTTGAAAAAACTGCGTTGCGATTTTGCGAACTGACAACACGTCAAAGGAAGCCGCGAAATTCGGATATAAAATTCCGATTTCTTTTCCAATTTTCAAAAATGCTGGCTGAGAGCGTCGAAAATTGGACCCACCTCACTCTTTTACCGTTCTGCCGACTCTGATCTGGAGTTCCTACGCTTAGTGTTAGGACGGAGGCGAATTTCAGATACTAGATTCATTGCTAAATCGAACTCAGCCGCGGTCTGGAGAAGAATTCTTGTGGACGGCTTTTCTGATTGGTATTTTCCGTGGTTATCCTGAATAATACCAGGCGAATGTCGGTAGAGTTTTCTAACAAACGGACCTTCGACCGTACGCATATTTTTGAAAACTTGAACATGATCTAATTTCAAGATCTGTTTGTGATGAACACATTTAATTTTTAAAACATTTAATCTTCATAATTGAAGTTATAGGAAGAAGCCGAAAAAATTTTGAATTTTCGCAATTTGCGAAAAAATAGGGATTTTAACGAACTTGAGACCTACACCATTCCCTTAAGCGTTCTTTACGCTATTCAAGGTCAAAATATCAAAAAATGTTCGTGTCTTTCTTTTGTTGAAAATTTTGAATTTGAATTTTGTTCCAAATGATTCGCGTAAAGAACCCCCAAAATTAGAATATGTTTCAAATTCAAGGGACCTCTACTTCAGCCAGATTGACGGTGGAATATCACTTTTGTTGAAAATCCTGCTTAATAATTAGCCACCAACATTGTTATACGACAGACGGACATACAAACGGACGGACAGACGGACTTTGAATCAGCTATCTTGATATTGAGAATCGACGATTTTTCTTTAAAGTTGTTCCTGGTATGTATAAAAAACGGCAAAATGGTACTGCTTCCATTTTCGGCAAACACCATTTTCGAAAATTGCAAACAACGAAGTAGTCCAAATAATAATAAAAATATTCCAAAAGTACAATATTTTGAAAGTTCTAATTTCTCTTGCCCTTTATTAAATTTATTTCATAAAAAATAGAACCATCACATTTTATTTTAAATGGTCGAGGATTCGACGGCATACACTGCTGATCTGAAAAATGGTAACATACCGCTTTTTATTATATTGACCAAAAACAATTCCCAAATTTCAAAATAAAATGATATAACAATAACTGGAAATTAAACAATAATAACAACAACAAAAATAAAATGAATTTTACACAAACTACGAAAAGAAAAACTTTACAGTCTGTTCGTATTTTCAATATACGTCTTCCTGCTCACGTGCACAAGTTGTCAAACATATTTCGTATTTTCAAATCTTCCATCTCCTCCAAGACATATTTGGCAATCAAATAACTCAGCCGTTACTTATGACTGAACGTCTCTCATTCCATCAAAACATTTCAATCGTCCACCAGACCATATTTCACCCTCCGTTCAAGAAGACATTCATTCTCCTTCTGGTTGTTGATTTTCCTCTTTTTAAGCAATCTATCTGTTGTCTTGGTGCTACACATATCAGTCCCAGGTGGCCGTGCCCACATAAGAATACCTTTTGTATAAATATATGTTCCGTGACATTTTGACTCATTACAATATTGATAATAGTTTTTATTTTAAATTAAACCTGTTATTAAAAGTGTTCTTTAAAAAGATCTTGTACATTTTAAACAAATATGAGTAATTGAGCATTATTTTGCAACTTTTCGATTATGCAAATTCGAATTTCTCGCACTTCATTTCCTAGTTTTTCAGAATATTATAATTTTGGAATAGACAGTGGCCCACTGCGATAAGTGGAAAATTCTGGAAGTTCATGCATTGTTGACAGATGTACGATATGATGTTGATTGATGATTGATGTTGACAGTTGTACAGACGTATCCTAGTAGCTGTACAAAACTCAATTTTAACTGTCGAATTTTTGTTGATATATTAGCTTTAAAAGAATGGGTTTTCACGATAAATTTTCTACAGTTTGTGATGAGTTTTACAAGTGATGATTGAATATATGAAAATGGACAGAAATTGCTGTTTTATAATATTATGTTACCGTTTCAAATGTAAGTAGTTCTCGCGATTTTTTTGAGAATTTTATGAAGTGGGAAAACATGGAGAATTTAATAGCATTTAATGGCATAGCATAGCATTTAATAGCATTGAAAAAACATTAACAATAACGTGCAATTCGATACGCCAAACAAATGTCCTTTGTTGCTTAACAACCGTGCTGACAACAACAGGCAGGAGCGACAGCAGCCACCGCCACCACCGGGTCGTATTATTAACATCTCATTTTTGTTACTAAAATACACATTTCATTATGTGTTAATATGGAGAGAAATCGTCCGTTACTAAGTGTGAGAAAGGACTGTGATAAGCCAGAAAACCTCACGGGAGTTTGTATAAGAAAATCAGCATCAAGCGTAGTTACGATGGGATTGTAAGCATACAGAACGTTTAAACCCGAAAGAATTCACCTTATGACAACCAATCAATAAATATAGTATTCCATTAATGACTTACGAACGCTGTTCATTTTGAAAAGTTTGGCCTCTAGGACATATAATACAGGAGTGTAGAGACGGCGTTGGAAGCCGGGGTCATGCGATAAGGTTGAAATAAGCGGTCTCTCGACAGCTGCCAACTGAACACATGTAAGCGGTTGGTGAGGTGCAAATGTTTTTTTCAGTATAGATTGGAGGTATTAGTAAATGATAGGGAGGCGGATAGCTGATGATTAGTTCTGATAGCTTAGCATGGTGCAGAGTAAGAGTTCAAAGGTGTTATTTGCATTGAATTATGATTGTGATTTTTGTTAATGTAATTTGGGATTTAAATTCAAACAGACTCCGTTCCAAGGGATTTATATTAGTATAGTTCCGTTGATGGAGTGGAATTGTTAATACGTCGGCTGGAAATAGGTAGTAGCGCGGTGTTTCACCACAAGTGTAGCCAGGGCCAGACGCGTCAGCGTTAGTAAAAATTATTAAATCCTTTGTATCAAATAGTTCCGGGAACATGTGTAATATATTCTAACGATAGGAAAGAACAGGATAAAATGTGCATCGAGGACTTTCCATGGACCACATCGAGGCCGAAAACATCCGAGAAGAACATCTGAAAATTTATTGTCGTAAGCTTACAAACTTGATGCAAAACCGTACGGTACATTAACGTTTGCACAAAGAAAAAGTTAATCATTTCATTTCTGAGCTCAATAGAATTTTGTAAAATTATCAGAATAAATATTAAATGTTAATTCTTTTGAGAAAAGAAAAGGCTGATAATTTAATAGTTGCCATCAATTCAATAGTTAGTTTTCATCCACGGAACTTCTAGCAATCGTAATTCTGTACAGAATTACACGTCCACATGCAGCAGGTGGGAAATGTGTGTCGAAACCTATGATTGGATTTAAAAATGAATTTAATATAATAGAATTTTAACATTAAGAGAATTTATAGGGATAACAGGGCAATTAAAAAATAACCATATTGATAATAGCAGAGGAAGTAATCCCTTTATGATGTCCATAAGACTGTATGTAAATAGTATCAAGATTTATCAATATATCAGCAGCAGAAGTAGGAATATAATGAATGTTGGCCAACGCGGACACAAAGCAGTTGATTAATAATTAAAATAAGTCGATAATCTCAGTACGTGGTGTTTTAACTCCACAAATGTTCATTCTAAATAGTGAGAGAAATGTTATGAAACATGCGTGAAGCATTGCAAATAATGAGCGAAACATTTTTCACACACAGCGTGTTTAAAATGTAGTGAACACAATACGTTGATGAAGTGAATCACGTGATTGTTAACGCGTAACGTAGATGTTATAATTATAAAAAAGATTATTGCTCTGCTTGCTACATTGCGTTTTCGAAAATAATTTCGAATGTCAGAGCGAAAGAAGCAAAATTTGTTGGACTTTTCTACACGAAAAAATTCCAGCAAAATTCAAATGATCTAGAGCTTACAATTCCATTACCATCTGTTAATTGATGAAACAATTACAAGGTAATTTACTAAGTTTCAAGTGACAGCCCGGGCTGTTTTACAAGAAGCTGGTGACAATGCGCTTGCAACTGATATTCACCAGGGAACGTCTTCAATGTAATCACGATGTCGCCAGGCGCAACACGATACTGCGAAATTGTCCTCTAGAAAAGGAAAAAAAGTCTGCTGTCTGTAAAACTTGCATAATTAATCACTTCCCGCTGAGATTGCATTCTTCACCCTCCGAGACCTTAAATTGCCGCAGATACGTCAGGCAGGTTGCCCCGCTGAAAAGGAAGGAAGGACGCGTTTCCTCGTGGAGATGTCGCTAGGGAGCGCACGGCTTTGCGAGCGCACCGCCGGAAGCTGCGTTTGATTGATGTTTCCGGGCACGTCAGCTGCTATCACTTCAATGTAGGGAAAATTTGGATTAGATTAGATTAGATTTATTAATAATTCTGCAGAATACACTAATTTAACATTACATAACTTAACAATTTTACAAAATTTACAAACTTTAAAAATTAACGTAAACATTTCACAGTGCGAGCTTTCGTAGCACTGCACTTCACCGCACTGTTGATCACTGAGCTATAATGTCGTTCTTACACATTCTTTTTACTCAACTTAACAACGCCACTACATTGAACTGCACTTCACTGCAAATAACAATAACAACAACAACAATAATAATAATAAAAATAATACAATTTACTTTATAAAACAGACTAGTAAATTAATAATATTAAACCTATTGGTAATACACATATCAACATTAGGAAACTAATTTATTTTTAAATTTACTCAGACTTGGAGGAAAGGGATCAAAGATTGTCACAGGCAAGTCGTTCCAGTCTCTAATAGTTCGATTCGCGAATGAATATTTCCCAACGTCCATTTTCTGAGTTCTTGACTGAATTTTGTGCATGTGATCCGCTCTGTCGAAATATGTAAGTTTCCCTAATCGACTTTGAATTTCTTTCCAAGCTGGAAAGCCTGTGTATGCTTTATACATAGCATAGAGATACGACATTATTCTCCTTCATGTGACTCACATATTCCTTTATTATTTGTACCCCTGAAAGTAAATTTTGGTGCTCTACGCTGGACCTTTTCTAGATTCCTTTGATGCAAAAGTCTGTATGGGTCCCAACAAATCGTGCCATATTATAATATGGGTCGCACTAAAGACATACATGCAAGTCCTTTGCCTCTCATTGTACTCTTTTCCAGAATCCGCACAACAAAATGCAAAGATCTGCTTTCCCTACAAATTTATTCCGGCAGGTGGCGGTGTGCCTCTCCCTCCGGACCCTTGGATCCACCGCCGAAATACATAGGTTGGGTAAATTTAATGAGAATACTGGTGTAACTTAGGTATTCATGAACAAAACTTAGGCTTTGGCTTAGACTTTGAAGCTTGTAAGTAGCTCTATTTGCATTTCATAGTCGTTACTTTGAGGAAAGTAAAAATTCGAATTCGTCCTTATTCGTGTTCGTATTAATGTTTGTATTACGTTCTTATTACATCTCTTTACATTCTTATGTTCTTCATGTTTTTATTAATGTAACCTACATATATAAAGCTGGATGTTGGTATGTATATAAGAGCTATATTGGTCCGACACCGTTGGACCGATCTCCATGAACGTTGGCACTTCGACATGTTTTTTCACTCAGAAGGTTTATGCGCTATTAATTTTGTTGCAACTTCACTACATGGCGCTGTAGAACAAAACTAAATATTCACGGCAAATGCAACCCGCAACACGCTCCGAAGCATTTTGAATCTATATCGTTAAATAACTCCTAAATGATACATTCTACGGCCTTAACAACTAATCTTTTGAGGTCAAAGGCCTAAAAGAAACGTTTCTCACACCGTAATCTACAGAAGGAGCTCTTCTTGAACAATCTATTATATTCTATTACACACCTCACCTGCTCAGAGACATGAATCTGCAACTAAATGTGAGTGAGGGAGAGACAGACAGGGTCAGGGTGAGGGTGAGGGTGAGGGAATGAGGGAGAGACAGTGAGAAAGGGAGATGGGAGGCGAAAGAGGGAGATGAAGGTCACAACGTCTGCCTGATTTTCCTAGTAATAAATATTGTTTTTCTATGTTCGCAGCCGGTCAGAGCCGCTGCAGAACGACAGGCGAAAGGCGACAATGCTTGTTCAAAGCTAACTCAGCCAGCAGAAGCGGCGTTGTTTTGTGTCGCAGAGTGAGAAGACTTCACTACAAGGCCAACTTTGGTGAGCAGGAGTTTTCCATCTTGATGAATCTCAGAGGC
Organism: Acheta domesticus; assembly: GCA_031308135.1. Classification (NCBI taxonomy): domain Eukaryota; kingdom Metazoa; phylum Arthropoda; class Insecta; order Orthoptera; family Gryllidae; genus Acheta; species Acheta domesticus. Next base: position 249,002,839 of record JAHLJT010000631.1, read on the forward strand.
AGAACTTTCGTAATTCGCTGGTGATTAAATATTTCTCGCCCTTAATGAATTCCTTCTTGAGATGCGTGTTGGTAGACGAATTTTCAGGTATAACAGAAAAGTGGACGAAAGCTTTCGAGGGTTTAAAAGACATCTTGTGTAGCATACTGCAAATTGTAGAATAATTGACAATAATAGTTGTTGGATTTCCGGGTCAGCGCGCAATGGTTTGTAGACTTTGCCTGCTCTCCAGTAGCCCATTTACCTGCCCTAAATGTACTTTGTCTCTGTGGATGCACAGATACAATCTTCAGGAGGACCAGAGCATTTACTAAGTTATTCAGTCCTTTAATGGTGATCTGCTTTGAATGAAATAAAATTTGTAGGGAATTTGCAATGAACAAGTATTAGGAGAAATTTAATATGTTCAAAGTATACAAGCTGAGAAAATAAAAAATAGTGTAAGAGAAGAAGTAAACTGAACAGAAAAATTTGAAGGAGAAACTATTGCAATTTCGCATATGATGCAAATTACATACTTTACACTCTTTAAAGCCGCAATTAATTTAATATTGCATTTTTTCCATATTTCATTTAGTGGCTTAGTTGATGAAAATGTTTTTTTGTTATTTTCTGTATTCATTGTAAAAACAATTTATACTATCAGAAAAAACATTTTTCGATATTTTCGCAGGCTCAAATTGAAACAGAAAAGAATACTTTTGAAAAAATTACTGTTTTAGAACCCTGGAACAGTCTCAAAACAAATCTCGAAAGTTCCTCTTAAAAGACAAATTCTTAAAAATTTTTTCGACTATGGGCTGCAGTTAAAAAAATAAAAGCTTTTCTCCCGTCTTAAAATCATCTGGATTTTAAATATAATTTGAAAATGATTGCAACAGTTCTGTGCTTTTATTTGAAAATTTATTATATATTTGTATACATTATTGTAACATCCAGCAATATTTTGACTTTGGGATGTTACACATTATCATTTTTTAAAGCTTTCTAATCATTTGTATAAATATATCATTGGCCGTGGACAGGCGATAGTTTTGGCAATTTATAAGAGACCATCGACACAAAGTCTTTTGTGATACTGGTGGATGGATAATTACACCCCAATTACATTACATAGAACACATTTTAGAAGAAAAAAAATAGAAGTCTCCAGATTATGACCTACAAAAAAGATTACAACACACACAATGGCGAATAAATCTTAAACTATGCTTTCTAGGCATTTTAAACAAGGTTTCTGTGTCTCATGGGGACCCGACTTTTTTTAGAACAAAATTTTGAAAGATGACGTGTTTGGAGGGACGGGTAGATGACAAATGAAATGACAGGGGACAGTTCGGGTGACAGTGGGGAAATGAAGGGAATAGATTAAACTTTCTCCGAGTTAAAATGCTCAGTCCGGACAGAGCTTGTCCGGGCTGGGATGATTCACCGTTGGTGGAGGTAATAGAAGGGGAAACGCCACTAGTCAACTTTTAGATTAGTGTAGTATCTAACATACCAGGGGGAGGAGTACTACTATCTCTCAGGATACATTACTTACAGAACTATGGCCACAGCAGTCGTTGCGATGGGAAACAGATCAATCAATCAAAACCTGCAAATTGTAAACGTATGCTGTTGAATTCTAGAACTGCATACTAAAAATCTTGTTATTCTTGTAACTCGTAATTTGTTAAATTACGTAAATTGTGAAAGGAGTTTGGAAGGGTGATTAACGATAGTAAATGGAAGTTTAGTTCAAGCAATCTTAGTGCACTGGGAGAATACTGATCAACCCACGAACGTTTCTAAACAATTAAAAATAAAATTTCAAAAATATTGATTAATTAATTTCAAAAATTGACTATTTTATTGTCTGTGCAAAGATACGATTAGACATAAATTAATGTTCTGAAATATTCCGCACGATGTAGAAACCGCCAATTCAACGATTCAAAACCACAGTTTCTATATACACAAAAGAATGCTATAACTATTTGAACGACCGCTTTCAGTGTTCTAACCATTTCCGTTCCCTTGTCTTTTACAGTCGTGGTCACAATTCTTTCTTTGGTTGTTTGCGTGCAATTGCGCTAAGAGCGTTTCATGAGTAACAATCTAGTAGAGACTTACACTACAGAGCTTGCGTCGAACTTCATTGGAAATCGTTTGAAGCATCGTTTCGAATTTTTTTCCCCACAAAATTCATTAAATACATTTTGGATTATTTACAATAATTTCAGAGTGAGTGATTGCGAGTAGAAACTTCGTAGTTCTTAGTGACCAAGGTAGTTCGGAACGATCAGGGAAAACAAATTTACGGATGTCTGGGGCAGTTTTTTTCTTATCTGAGGTTTTTACTCTTATACAACAAAGTCAGGTGTACATGGTTTTAATATTTTTAAATAACAATTTTTACAATCCTATTCCACAAAACAAAATTTCACACAATTCTGACTCACAGTATATTCATTAATTTCATTTTGATACCACTTTTTAAAAATTTTGAAACAATTAATTTGAACAATTTATAAAAGTATCAACTTTCCCACCAGGTACATACATATTTCATTGAAGTACTTGCCAGTTTCTCGTCGCTTTTAGGTTTTGTTTGGGAATATAAAAAAATTTCTCTTACATTTCGTTAAAATGTGGAAGAAAAGTAACTTCTTTAGTTTCCACAACACTTTCTTCTTAAAATTAACTATTTAAATTTGGATCATTAAACTTGCAACCAGCTTCTTAATAGTTACCATTTCTACATTTTTAACTACACTCCATTCTAAAAACTCTGCTATGTGATTCGAAGATTCTGCTGCAGACTTCACTGAAAAAAAATTGAAATGCAAAGAAATTAATATTTCCTGTCAATTTAATATGAATCAATTTTAAAAGTAAACTATAGGTACTAAAATATAATCAATATTATAAATTAAATTACGTGCACATTCTGAATTACTACTATACTATACCCCCATTTATTTGTTTCATTATAAACCTAGCATCCTTGTTAAATTTTACAGCCATTTTTATATTGCTCTTCCACTTGAAACGCGACACGTCAGTCATTTTCATTCCAGCAGAAAAAGCTGATGATTTGCGTATTATCTTATTGTACGAATGTTTTAGTGAGACGACAAAAATTATTTTAAACTGGCGGTGAACTGTACAAATTGATTTAATATACAATTGAATTAACGTTATTGCTACCACTGAGCTTACACATAGCCCGCTAGTGGACATATTACTGGCTATGGTATACACAAGGACATTCAAGCTTTGAGAAAACTAATGGTTGGTAAGAACATGTAAGAAAACTTAATATTCGTTGAAGTCAAACGTCCGAAGGCGCTGACGAGGCCTCTGACATTTGAAGCCACCAGGAAAATCAGACTGCCAGAGATGCTCGCAACAAGTCGCAGTCCGGCAGTCTCAGACAGAGACCTCTTTCTCTTTACTTCATTATTTTTTTCCTGTTTTTTTTAGCTTCAAGGGATGCCGATTTCGACTATTCGCGCATGTTATTCACTACTTCCCCCAAGGGGGACACAACTTTTACAAGGGGGACACACACATGCGAACTCCTCAATCTGATCAGCAAATTCACAAAGCCTTTATTTTTCGGGTATTTAGTTAAGTGCCATTATTTTTTACGCATTTTATTAATGCTACTCTACAATTTATTCTTTGTTTCATTCATCTTTTGCCTTTTACGAACTTTTATGCGCGACCATGTAGCGTAGAAAAACAAAACATTTTTGAGTTTATCACACTAAGGTAACTAAACACGACCAAACTAATTCTTTTAAATTAAGTACAAAGATAATACTAATACATACAAGTAAGATATAAATAATTTAGATCTTTGCTTTTAGATAAGCTTTTATAGATTGTAATAATATCTTGAAAGGTACAAGAATGAGCCTAAAGCAAGAGCATTTTCACGTACTTTATATTTATGATTACTAAACCTACGTTATTAAACAAAATTTCTGTATAAATGTTTTTTTTATATTAGCGTTTTGTGGACAATCCTCACTACGCGAGTTTATGAACAGATGTTTAAGGCTTTCCTTCAGTGTATGTGGCACGACACTGCATACATGCCACGTATGACGACATGCCACGTATGATACATGCAACGGCTGACGACATCATTTTAATCCCAGAGGGGACTTGCAGAAGATGATGCAGTTACTAGTTCAAGAATAGGGTCAGTCCCGTCACCACCGTCACGACATAGGAGGTGGTGGCCTCGTCCATGATGATAAAGGGCACCGTAGTGGCCCCCTTCCATGACGAGAAAGGGGACAATCTCTTTTCAAGGTGTGCTTTCGAGGGGTTTTGGTGTACCGTTATCAAATGAGGCGCAGAAGAGTGTAGCAGGTCACTACAGCATCGTTTGGTCTGAAACATTTAAACCTTCAGTAGATAAAGGAATTTCGAGTATAATCACTAAGGAACTTTATGATTAGTTGAATAAAATATTTCAAAATTTTCTAAAAACTATAGCTACAAAGAGGATCTTTCAAGTATTCTCTTCCAGCATGTTTAGGATAAAATACTTCCTTTCATTTGCAAACACTGAAGAACAAAATGTCTGTAAGACTTAGAATAATAAATTACAATCTCCTACTTTAACAGTTTTACTATCGTTTGCCTAAATGAGTGATACATTTTATAAAATGAGCTCTACAAGACTGAACTTCCTTGTTTGAAATTTAAAGAGTCTTCATTTATAGTAGTATTTTTAATGTAGAATTTCAGAAGACTGACCTTGGCATTCAGCTATATGAGCTGAGCATTACATTTTTCTTGTACAGGAAAAGTTTTGGGGCGAAAGCTGTATGAATACTACACCCAGGAACACTGCATCTTCATTTTTCTCTTCCTTTATTTGCGTTACTGCTCGTTTCAATGCCTTACTCTCCCAACCTAATGTTCTCCAACTAATCTGAAAAATAAAAAGATGTGTTTGGCACTGTGGGGGAACTATCTTCTGCCTGAGATGTGACAATGTCTAATTTTTGTTTCACACTTGATGTGAAAGAATGTAACTCCTGGCCTGTAACTTTCGCTTTTAAGGTCTACTTGTGTTAACTTTGTGTTAATGGAAATTTTTACCCAAGATGCTTCAATAATGAATTATACAAGTCGTTTTATAGCCAAGTTTTCTCGCATTCATAAACTCTGGTAAGTACTGATTGATTTTATTCTAAAATCTACTTCTGAAGACTTCCTAATTCCGTTAAGTCAGATTCTGAGTACTTGAGTATTGGAGTACTGAACTGACAGAATCAACTGATACGTTCTTCTGTATCAAGGAGGTGCTTGAGGAGACCGAACACAGGAGAACTTCCACCGGAGGTCCGATTACAAGAAGTTTGTGATTGATAGTTGCTAATGGAAAGGAACGGCGTTGACAGGTTGCATACCACTGAGCACGTGTTCCCGGGACATGAAAATAAACACTTGAAATATATGCTTTAAAAGTAACCAAATCGTATACTCATTGTGTAGAGCAACAGCTTCAGAAGCACAGCTGTCAATCGCCAGCTTATCACCAAATCGTACCTCGGCTCGAGGTTGCGCCGCAGTCCGTTTCAAGGTGCTCTCGATGCGAGGGCGCACAGCAGCTCCAAGGCCGCCATTTGCGTTGACGAAGCAAAGCAACCTCCTCCTCGCCGAAGCCATGAGGATTTTGTGGCAGCCGTGATCACTCTTCTCCAACTTGGATCTGTAACTTCGATCTTTTTAATATCCACTAAACTTAGTATTTCATGTATAACCCACGTGGTGTATTCTTGTACACCTTACTACGATACACCTTACTACGATACACCTTACTACGATACACCTTACTACGATACACCTTACTACGATACACCTTACTACGATACACCTTACTACGATACACCTTACTACGATACACCTTACTACGATACACCTTACTACGATACACCTTACTACGATACACCTTACTACGATACACCTTACTACGATACACCTTACTACGATACACCTTACTACGATACACCTTACTACGATACACCTTACTACGATACACCTTACTACGATACACCTTACTACGATACACCTTACTACGATACACCTTACTACGATACACCTTACTACGATACACCTTACTACGATACACCTTACTACGATACACCTTACTACGATACACCTTACTACGATACACCTTACTACGATACACCTTACTACGATACACCTTACTACGATACACCTTACTACGATACACCGTACTACGATACACCGTACTACGATACACCTTACTACGATACACCTTACTACGATACACCTTACTACGATACACCTTACTACGATACACTTTACTACGATACACCTTACTACGATACACCTTACTACGATACACCTTACTACGATACACCTTACTACGATACACCTTACTACGATACACCTTACTACGATACACCTTACTACGATACACCTTACTACGATACACCTTACTACGATACACCTTACTACTCGTATTGTTGAAGGGACACTACAGTACCGGCAGTGTATAAGCAGGGGCGGATCCAGAGCTAAATTTTGGGAGGGGAAATTCAAAATATTTGGGTAGAATGTGCCATTTTACAGATTGTGTAAACTGTGGCATGCTGCACTCAGCTCACACTGCGATACTATTTTATTCGTTTTAATGACTATCCGAAAATATTTTTACTTGAAAGTTTCGTGACAAGTTAAAATTAATAGTTACTGAACATTTTAGGGGGGAAATTTCCCTCATTTCCCTCCCCGTGGATCCGCGCCTGGTATAAGCGACTGTCAGTTGCCTCGCTACGTACTCATGTCACCAGCTCTGAAGCAATCGCCTTGCTTTTATTTGTTTACTTTCTTACAGCCAGGGTTCAGCGTTGCCCCTCATTTCACTCTCACGCAGTCGCGGAGGCGATAAGGTTCGGCTGCGGCGAAGGCTATGAAAATGGTTTCAAGACTTGTCAAAGCCTCGCAGTGATAATGATTTGAGATTTGATTGATCTGTGATGTAGGTGGTGCTATATGCGTAGTCTTGTGTGACAACAGCGCATTGAACTATCAGTCTTTTATACGCTGCTGGTACTATAGTTCTTAACATTCCTGAAATTTATCTTTTATTTTTTTTAAACGAGTGCTTATTTGATAATTTTGTCTAATTAATATCTATCTTTAAGTACACAAAAATAGTAAAACAGTTCAAGTTATTTTAATATTTTAAACTATTCTCTTGGTGTTCCGATTAGACGATTCGGATTAGCGTCGATATTAAATGAAGACCAATATTTGGTAATGGACAAATTTTGAGCTCAAATTTATTCCAAGTCGCTTACTTTATAATAAGTTTCTGATAATGTTAGAACTTAACAATATTGTGTAATTTGAACGTTAGTTATATTTCTAAACAATAAAAATTATAGCAGAAAAATCTTGTGTAATTGCACAATCAACTTAAATTGATATGAGCACGAAAGTCTAGCATATGCAAAGGATTACTGATAAATGCAGAAGATAATTATTTTGACACACATGAAAGTAATTTAAACACTCCATACCCTACCCGAACACCTCCCCTACGCTTTTACAACTCGTGCATTCAATGCAAAATTATTGATCCGCAAAATGTCCTCTCTAAAAAATGTACTCTGTATGACTGTCACAAAACGTCTTTAATGTTTAATTCGTGCTTCCTGGCACATCATCTGTTATTGCCATTACTCCCGTTGGTATAGTGAATGTTTTGTCCCATGATGAGACTGGTTTTCCCCCACTGGATGATTAATCCACACGTCCGCGTCGGCTTGCTCAGTCCTTTTACCTCCCACAGTAGAGTTTGTCGGTATATTCTTCGAGCTTCTGACTTGGTCGTGAAGTGTAGTTCATGTACTGTTTGTATGAGTAAGGGTAGATGATAGATCAAGGAAGAGGGAGGAAATATTACACGCGGACTATGGACGGTCTGTTAAGAGTATTGCTCCGCCATTCCCCTGGGTTCGATCGGAGAAACTACTGGAAACTACCCTTCAGAGCAGCCGGCCGATATAATGCTCCTCTAGACTTTTTTTTGGTTTTGCCGACATTTTCGCATTCATATTTTTGTGAAATATTTATTTAATGGTTTAGAAAAAGTAATACTATCTAATTCAATCTCCTTTGATAATGGAATTGTGAACATATGTTTCTAAAGAAGTAAAAATTATTTCCAATTGCATTCCGATTTACCATGCATGACTTATTTCAAAATCATAGTCTTTCAATTTCAGTTAATTCTCCGAAGCAATTTTACTTGTAGCACAAAACATAACAAGACTACCAGCAATTAATCCAGACCTTTCTCCCAGCCCACAGCACCTGGGTTACATTTGTACCTATAGCATCTATTTCATTCATTGTAACGTAGACTTCTAAAGTGAAAGCTCGTATTTTCAGAAGATTCTAATACCTTCAGTTTATATTTCGAAACTTCAGTTTTCATTTACGTTAGTTGACTCAAGAGTGATTAGAATTCTTCAGATGCAACGACTTAGCCATACGTTATGAGAAAGTTAAAAGTTATTTTCTGATAATCTGCTAAGGTTTATTCCGAAATAAGACTTCAAATATTGATACAAATGGCGTAATGATTTATTCTGAAACTTTTACATTTTAATGGTAATGGTTTTTACAATGCAAGTTTTACATTTTTTAGAAATTTGACATACCACGTCTAATGAAAGTAAGCAGACGCAAATGTAACCCGTTTAACAAACCCGCAGCAAAGGTACCCCATGAGACTCGCAGATGCAACCCATGAGGTAACCCCTCGTAAATGTAATTCATGGACATAACCTATGGAAGAAATCTTTCATCAATGCCAACGCAAAAATATAACCCATGGAGGTTTTTTTTTCGTAACTTACATGGCAAATTTAACTCTTTGGGATGAGCCAATGCAAGCAACCGCAAATAGAACCCATGTCGGTAAGCAACTGCAAATAGAACCCACGACGGTAAGCAACTGCAAATAGAACCCATGGCAGAAAGCAACCGCAAATAGAACCCATGGCAGAAAGCAACCGCAAATAGAACCCATGGCAGAAAGCAACCGCAAATAGAACCCATGGCAGAAAGCAACCGCAAATAGAACCCATGGCAGAAAGCAACCGCAAATAGAACCCATGGCAGAAAGCAACCGCAAATAGAACCCATGGCAGAAAGCAACCGCAAATAGAACCCATGGCAGAAAGCAACCGCAAATAGAACCCATGGCAGAAAGCAACCGCAAATAGAACCCATGGCAGAAAGCAACCGCAAATAGAACCCATGGCAGAAAGCAACCGCAAATAGAACCCATGGCAGAAAGCAACCGCAAATATAACCCATGGTAGAAAGCAACCGCAAATAGAACCCATGGCAGAAAGCAACCGCAAATAGTACCCATGGCAGAAAGCAACCGCAAATAGTACCCATGGCAGAAAGCAACCGCAAATAGTACCCATGGCAGAAAGCAACGTTGAAGGATCAAATTTCAGTTTAGGCGAGCAGAATGAAGTTAGTCGCTAAAAGAAGAAGATTGTTGAGTCCGTCGTAATTGAAAAACATTCAAGACAAGGAAGGTAAATATAAGTCATCGATACATTCATTCTAAAACACATTACAGAGTTCGTCGCCTATTAAGTGAACCATAAAGTACTTGAATCTTCCAACTGCTGCATCTAACGTTTTTAAAATATTAACCATAATGTCGCAAATGAGAAGGATTCCATTGTTACACGATGCAACTATGGCAAATAGTACGTGTGGGTCGATGTAGGATTTTTTTTAAAATTTGAAATTTTTGAAAAGGTTTGCCTTTTGTACTTTTCTTTATGCGACTACTAGAAAACTCGCTTTGCAACAAGATACATCTCAATTTGGAAAAAGTTTTTAAAGTTGTGAAACGAAGGGAAATTTCTCAAAGTAAAGTTGACCAACAAAGAGAACAAACTTTGAGTTTCGTCTCGTTTCTTCTTCGAGAACAGATTAATCTGACATCGTGATCCATGAATAACAAAATGAGAAACTTTTTTAAATTTTCCCCATGACCACTGTACTATAAATAGGCTATTACACTCGTGAAATTAAAACAACTAGTGAAACTATGCAATATAAAATGCCCTAATCAGGGTGGTGTATCTCAAACAATTTATCGTTTTTTCTAACCGATTTTTCTTACCGCCCCTCCCTACTGACCAGTAATAAGCTGTCATCTCAGGAGGCGGTATGAATCGATCGCTATGTGATGAGCAATAAACCGCGTATGTACTAAAACAATCTTTGATTTTAACATGCTTTCAGTTATTTTTAATTCTTGGCGCATTTTGGAACTGTGTTGGACGTAAGTCTTTCGTGGAATATTAATACGTGGAATATTTCGTGGAATATAAATACAACCCGTGCTTTAGATATTCTCGTAAATCCCCTCCTCGGTTCGTAAGTCGGGAATTTATTCACAATTTCCAAAGCACGCGTATTACCTACAACAACAAGCCGGGAAATTTTGGTTGAAGGTCGAAGGAAGCAAAGATAAGCCAATCAGTACAAGGAAGTGGTAGTTTCCTATCGGTGCCTCTGGTGAGTTACAACCCAGGACCTGCAATGAAAATAAAATTTAATCACATCTTAGAATATTTTCCCTTGAGTTTATTTATTAAATTTACCAATTCTGCTCGTCAATTCTATATCCTCAGAATATCTCCCATTTAATTCACCGAAATAGATTTTTATACAATTGGTGAGAATTTTAAAAGTAATTCTCAACTTGTTGAATGTTCTCTATTAATAGCTTTCTTTATTCAGTGCGTTTTTACCAGTTTCCATGTATACTTTGTATTTTATTTCTTCATACTTCTGTAGTTTTACAGAACTGATGATCGCACTCCTCTGTATCTGAACTGAATACCGATTTTGAAGCTTATTGATACACAAGATAATTGTATTTTTCGATGAAGGGCATCTGAAAGAAAATAAATATCAGCACAAACTTCTGTTCTTCATAAATTCGATACATGCTTTATGTTGCAACCATTAAAGAGTGTTGATTAATTATTCTGTAGCTCAGGAATATGGATTTTTTTAAATCTGAAAGCTAATTTGATTTTACTTTATTGCAACTCAACATTTTTAGAGCTAATTTATACTTAAACCAAAAATAACGTTTAAATTGGCGATGTAAAAGTCTAAAAATAATTGAGAAAAATAAAGCTGAAAAAGAAAACATTAGTGCTGAAAAAGAAACATTAGTGCTGAAAAGAAAACATTAGTGCTGAAAAATAAAACATTAGTGCTGAAAAATAAAACATTAGTGCTGAAAAATAAAACATTAGTGCTGAAAAATAAAACATTAGTGCTGAAAAATAAAACATTAGTGCTGAAAAAGAAACCTAATTAATTCAATGTATTAACACGAGTAGTTTAAAAGGGTCTGATTATTCACACTTTTTTATTTGGTAAATTTATTGGCAAGTTTGATGATTTTTTTTGCAAAGCGTGCGATTCATACCATAGTAAAATAATTCGCATTTTTGCCACGTAAACACGCGGACTTAAGTGCATTTTGTCATCTATGACAATTTTGCCACGTATCACGTGGACTTAATGTCCTGTAAGAAAAAAGTCTAGATTACTTATATAATTTCATTAGCTAGTAAAAAAAAAGCTTTCCAACCTTACAAAAAGTACCCACCCTGTTTTAAGTGTGCTGTCCGCCAACTACAAAGTTTCCTACTAAAGGACGACTGAACCATGGGCAGACGTTCAGTTTTCCTTCAGATAGGAAGGCGTATTCCAATTTCATTACGTTTTGTTAATTAAGCTTGTGTGGTGCAAGTAAGACTTGAGCCACGAACTACTTCGAAAAGAAGCGTTCAAATCAGAATTGGAATACTCATCACTTAACCTACCCACCCTGCCCTGTGAGCCTTGCAGGCGTGTCCCTCCTTCAACGTCAGTTGAGCAGGATAACCTTCGCTCCTGAACGACGACCTAGGCTACTGTCCAGTGCTAGGTTATCTGCCATTCAGATCGTCGCAAAATACGAGGTGCAATGGCATCTCGCAACTCTTAAGTTTCCCACCCAGTTAAAGTTCCCCTCAATCTCTATAACGGAATGCATGCCATGTACAACAGCGGTAATCCAGCACAGGAGCGGATCCCTAAACTATGGCTAAACAAACCGCCTTAACATTACTAACCAGGTCCTGCAGTCTTTTCCTATTTTTGCCCATCCTAATTTAACAAGTTATGCATTTAATATTTCAAGCAACTTACTGTACATTATTGGAATGAATCTCATTTTAAAACTTAAATCAAGTTAAGCATCACTAAAATACATTTATTGAATACTAAATTGTGTGAAAAAGGTTTTAAATTATAAATATTAAAAAATCATTTAATTCCAGATTTAAATAAATACAAGCAAATTAACAAGCTTTCCTTAACTTTAATCTACTATGCATTTAAATTAACTATTTGCAATATAATTAATATAAGTTCATTTCTTTAAGCAAGACTGCAGTAACCCACAATAAATTAAACTAAAGGCGGACAAATACCCTTCTAACATTATCTGAGCGGAGCCAATGACTGCACGAGGAAGAATTATCCCTCCCAAACTACATTCGTGTGCAATGTGGGGACTGCGAAACAATGGTGTGTGTGGCTAGGCCTGTGTCATCCGTCGTGCAGTCAAGTGGAACAGAACGCAGACGGCCTCGCCTCCCATTGGGCTTCAGCGGACGCTGCGAAGAACAAAGGGCGTGGGACAGGGCACAAGCACTGGGCGGGACAGGCTCCACTCAGAACACTCACCGAATCCAGATTCCACCGGCGTCAGGCCAAAGCGCTGCTCCTCTTCTGCCAGGGGTGCTACGCTACCCTGCCCTGTGCTTAAAACCTACTCTACCCTATGCTAGCTGTTCAACATTTAGCATTAACCTTCGAATTCGTGGAAGTAATTTGTTTCAAAATCTTTATATAGCAAATGTACTTTCATAAAGTAACGTGCTAAAATTATTAAAGTCTCCTAGCATACTCATGTTGAATCTATAGTATATAAACTTATTTTCAGTTCTATTTTAAAATTTGTTTAAATATATTCCTGTATGCTTAAAAAGCACCCTCTTTATTCTTCCTAGTTATTTTAATTCTTACTTTAAAAGCAAGACAGACAAAAGTTCTATAATTCAAGAATGTTGGAATTCGACTTTTCTATTGTGCAATAATTTAAATTAAATGTAATCTTAAGTAGTTTTCCATCTACTAAATGTCGGAAAATGTATTCATTACCTAAATTTTTATTAAATATTGCTAAGACAGCAAAGAAAGGTTGAATGGTATCTTGCGCGTTTGCTTCACGACTATTCGATATTCTATAAAGTAAAAAGCTGTGCATCCTAAAATGTAAACTAATTTCTCCCTAACCACCTGGCGGGAACATGGAGAAATTTAGGAACGGTGAGAAGCAGTGCTGCGGAGACCCAAAGTTACAGTTCTTCGGAGAAGAGCACAAGAAGTACATCGCCACACCAACGGTTCAGAACGACTGAAGCACTTTCACAAATCACGATCATTTTCTGCTCAATTGTGAGCCCGATCTCTATCACACTTCATTTTCTCGCACTTCTTTAGAGCTCACTTTTTAATTCACTTCACAGCACTGTTTGAACTCTAACTACACTGTAACTCGATCGGAATGTACTCTAACACCTTTGCACTAAACAATTTTAGTAAAATCACTGGTCACACATCTACACCAATGCTTCTCGCTATTTCCCTTTTATTTGCAATTTTCAATTTGCAATTTTGCTATTTGCAATTTTCACTCGCTATTTCACTGATTTTTTCACTAACTTTTCTCCATTTTAAATCACTGAATATTTTTGTTTCAGACAATTACTCGACACACGCATCTGATTGAAAAATAATTTAGTTCCGAGTTACAAAAAACTACTACCCCATCTTTTCAATCTATTGCGAAAACTTATTTCATGTACCATCATACACTCTGAATGCAGTAACCATCAGCTAATCCAACACCGTTTGCAAGAAAATTGCGAAGCAACTAATAAGATCTCGGCATTCTTAAGCGTCGACGCAGAACTCCACTTTCAATGAAATAAATTGATATTCTAAAGCAAAATGCGACGAAGAAAACAAAGTATTCAGTAGAATCGACCACAGTCACCAATGCATTTGAGAACCTCTAGTAACCTTTCCGCAATCTACACGTTTCCGAACCACAACTTCACCTCCCGCGACTCGCCTCCAAGTGAGCTAGCTTTCGGTAGGTTTTGAGGAGTCGGTCAGCGCACGGACGTCCATCGCAGCTCTGATTGGCTACTTTTTCCCAAAGAACGTTTACATCCACAACCGCAAGAATAATGCAAAATTTAGAAATAGTAGTATGAAGATGATGAGAATATTATTAATCAACGCAATTGGATGAATCATAGTAGTTTGCATTGAAATATAGATTGTAGGGTTTATTTCAGAAAGGTGGTAATGTAGATTCCTAGCTTCCGGGTAGGCAAAGAACTTATCAGGAATGACTAGAATTCTTAACACGGTGGTAATTTCTTTTAGAAAATAAAATATAATGTATATTAATTATTAAATATTAATTGTATTAATAATGAAATAATAAAATTTATTTTTGTTACAATGTAACTTTCTCAACTACAATTATTCATTTTTTCTAAAGCAATCTCTTGTAACATCTGAGAATCAAACCAATGCAAATTTTTAGACAAAGAAAAAAAAAACGAAAATTGAAAAACAGCATTCAAAGCATTTGAACTGAAAGTTCAAGTACTAGTGGCGGTGCAATAGCACATACGTTATCACATTAATCGAAACAATTACGCTCATAATTAGAGCTAGTCATTTTCCGCAATTTTTTAAGCTGTGAAACATGCACGCAAATACGTCACAGAAATGTTAAAAATATTCACAGAAAATTGTAAGATATGCAGCATTTGGTTACAAATTCTGAATTTTGCAAAAGCATTCATATCTTCTTGTTACCTACAGAAAGGGGAAAACGCATATTTAAACCAGATTATCTACTTTTTCAAATTTTATTTCGTAGCAGGAGCATAGAAAGTCACAAGAATTTTGTTACGGTTTTCTGTTATTTGTATGTGTCTCGTGTCAGGGGATATCATTCTGTAATTAGAAAAATATTTTCCCACGTCACATATGATAAAAAATATTTTGGTACGTTTGTGCTCGTTTGTTAAAGTTCTCCTACACTTTTCTCAGGAAAAACAAAGCGTTTTCAGACTCACAACACGGTTTTAGAAAATCAAAATCTACGGAAACTGGCATTTTTTCTTTTCTCAAAGATGTTGCTTCATCAATAGACCAAAATGAAGTACCCATTGGAATATTCTTAGATCTTTCGAAAGCTTTTGACGTTATTGACTATAACATCTTGCTTTCAAAATTACTTTCGTATGGAATTCGTGGTATTGCCCTAGATTGGATAACTTCGTACCTTAAACATCGGACTCAAAGAGTAGAAATACCATACTGGCACGAAAGGACATTACATACTTATGGTTCCAATTCTTTGCCAATTGAGCATGGGGTCCCGCAAGGTTCGATCTTAGGTCCTGTTCTCTTTCTGTTATATGTAAAAGATATGCCCGCGTCTATTAAAATGGAAGAACGGTTCTGTTTGCTCATGGCACGAATAATCTTTGCAAAAAAGAAGCAGTAAAAAGTACGATTTCAGAAGTTTCAAATTGGTTTAATAATAACAAGTTAATTATTAACAAAAAGAAAAACTGTTTCAATGCATTTTTGCATTTCAAATCGGAAATCGCATGTTCCATTGAAAATGAACAATACGCAATTAGCTGATGTTGAGGCAACAAAATTTTTAGGTCTTTAAATTCAATCAAACCTCAAATGGAATGTACATACTCCGTATAGCAGAATTAAACACTAAATTAAGTTCATTATGTTACGCACTCAGAATTCTTTCAAATTCTGTCAGCCTTCATGCAGCTCGTTGCGTTTATTTTGCAAATGTACATTCCCGCCTGAGATATGGCATAATATTCTGGGGAAGCTCATCCTGTAGTATTCAGACCTTCAGATTGCAAAAGAAAATTATTCGAATAATGAAAAAATGCCTTCCATGTGATTCCTGCAAGCCTCTTTTCATTGAGCTGGGAATCTTACCATTGACTTGTCTATTTATTTACGAATATGAAATATTTGTCAAAAATGACCTACTTAACGGAGGGAACATATTTTCATGCAATATTGATATTTATAATTACAACACACACCGTAGAAATCACGTGCGTCAAGTGTCAGTATCAACAGCTCAGTACAAGAAATCAACATACAATACATGTACGTTACTTTACAACGCATTGCCAGATGACATTAAACAATTAAAGTCGGTCCACAAATTTAAGTTAAAAGTAAAATCTTTTCTGCTGCAAAACTGTTTCTGTACAATTAGATACTATATTGATCGTGAAAATAAAAATAATGTTTATTGTAAGAAAACAAAGATATATAATGAATTAGTTTACGTTTGCATTGTATACATTTAAAAAACATATTTAATACGCCTTTAATAAGTAATGTACTTCAGCTTCCGGGTCAATGACCCCCATCTCGATCAGGTTTTTGTCCAGTTTCTCTGATCCATTGAGCAAATGCTGAGATGGCCCCTTGTTTTGCTCCTGGACGTAAATGTAGCTTCACTGTGCGCACGTTTTGTTGAGCACTCCTTTTGCTTGTAGTTCATTTAGCGTTGATATTGATTTTCTATAAGTCGGGAACAAACATTTTTCAAATCTTTTTATTTTTCTAAAATAATTATCCTCTAAATTCATTTTTTCGTTTTCTATTTTTTTAATTCTGACCCTCAAGAAAATGTGCGCAGATAAATCTCTTTCCCCACACGTCATATACAGTTTTTACTGTTTTTTGACAAATAAATAAATAAACTTTCTGGAATGTACTCATTCTAGGTGAGCAGGGTACATAAAAGAAAATATGGTACATTAAATATTAATGTTGAATATAACTTAGTCATAATAAAAATTCACTGGAATAGTACGGTGTTGTAGAAATCAGTAATAAATATATGATTAACATTAAGAATATGGATGGTATCATCGATCAGAGAAATATATACTAATATATCATAGAATAGAATAAACACTCCCAGGTTTGCAAATTGACTTCTGTACTGCCTATTTAAGAGATGAGAGTGAGAAATTAAATTGTTAGATTTTTTGAAATGTAATTGTTGTAAAAAGCCATCTAGTAAGATTATTGTAAAAATATGAGAAATAAAATTGTAATTCATTAAAAATGTTGAGTTGGATATTGTAAAATAACAGAACGATAATACAGTCGGACTCGAGCATGCTGCGTGAAAAAAATCATTTGTTCATACATGGAATAATGTTAAAATATTATCTGTGGAGAAGTAAACAAGTGAAATTAAGGTACGCCAGAGTAATTTAGTTGTAGAAAGTTCGAACAAAATGGCCCTCTACCAAAATGATTTCTTCGGTTAAAATGAAAATTACAACATTGTGCTCTCCACCTAGGGAGTACATGACCTTGACGTTGGTGATGGAGCTTGAGTACCCCCATGATCGTGAGAGCTATGCCGGCGGTAGCGTAGCTACTGGTAGGGCCTCCCTTGCCGGACAGGTCGAGAGGGAGGGGTCAGACGAAGAAGTACTCCAGAAGAGGACTGGGGCGCAAGAAAAGAAGATGACAGTGCGCAGAAGAGGATCTCGAAACGACGAATATTACCTCGAAGATTTAGGCAGAAATCCTAGCCTACATTTCGATCTAGGGACGAAAGATACTGGTATGATCTCGCCAGTGGAACTAGGAGATTCCTAAAGAGATCTGGGCAGGAGGAGCTCAAAGGCATGGTGACGCCAACCTCCTAGGGGAGTAAACCCTAAACAAAAATCCTGGTCCTCATAGTAGGGGGTTAGGACGATGGGCCAGCTCCTCATCGTTCATGTAAAAACTATGAAATGCTAAAAGGCCTAATCATGAGAAAACGGACGGTAACCGGAGACGAACTAGGCAAAGGAAATGGATAATGAATACTTTTGAACATGGAATACTCACGGTCTGAGAAATAAGGTACAGGAGGTAATTAAGGAACTTCAAGATTTAAATATGGATATTGCAAGTTTAAGTGAGACAAAGAAAAAGGGCTCCGGTATAGAAGAGACTGGACCCTATGTTCTTATTTGGAGTGGGGTACAAAAAGATCAGGGGGGTAGTAAAGGGATTTCCATAGACATAAAAAATAAATTTAGAAACCATATTAAAAGTTGGGAAGCTATAGATGAGAGGCTGATTAAAGTAAATTTGGAAAGTTTTAGATACAAAATGACGATTCTTGGAGTGTATGCGCCAAATGAAAATGAAGATACTAATATTTTGGATGAATTTTATTCAAAACTGGATAGGGTAATCAGTGAATGTGGGGTAAATAGAGAACTAATTTTATTGGGAGATTTTAATGCAAGGGTGGAAAAATCTCAGAACTCAAAAGTCGTTGGACAACATGGAGAAGAGGTGGAAAATTCGAATGGAAGAAGATTGATTCAACTGTGTGAACAACATGAACTTATAATTAGAAACGGTCACTTCCAACATAAAGATAAGCATATATTCACTTGGGAAGATAAGGTAAGAGGAAGGAGATCTGTGATCGATTACGTAATCACTAGACAGTATTTAACTGAAAAAGTAGTGGACGTCAGGGTACACAGAGGCCCGGAATGTAGATCCAACCATTATCTAGTGAAGGCCAAAATTATGTTTCCACCCATAAGACAAAAAGAATTGGAGATCAGAGAACACAAGGGAGACAAAAATGAAAATAGAAAAACTAGGAAATATAATATAGAGGGTCTATCACAACCAAGTATAAAATATTTATTTCAAAATAGATTGGATAATTTACTCAATGAAAACATAGTTGGATCAAATGAGGAGATATATGAACACCTCAAAGATTGTCTGCATCAAGCGACTAAAGAAGCACTTGGAGAAATACCTTTAAACATGAAAAGGAGAGGAAGGCGCTATTGGATAACTCAAGACCTGGAGCGGGAAATAGAGGAGAAGAAGAGACTATGAAAAATGGTTGAGTACCAAGAAAGCGGAAAATAGGGAGGAATATAACATCCAACGAAATAGAGTCAGAAACATGATAAGAAAAGAAAAACAACAATCATGGGAGCGTAAATGCCAAGAAGTAGAAATGTACATAGGTGGGACAAAAACAAGCGAGATTTGGAAATTCATAAAACAGGTCAAATCTCCCCAAATGGAAAAAGTACACATACAAAGTATATCTGTAGGTAAATGGGGAAGACTATTTTAGAACATTATTGAATGAAGATCAGATTTTCTTGGAACTACAGAAAGGGAAAAGATATCTTCGGCCAGAGAAATTACAGTAACAGAAGAGAGGGTCAAGAGATGTATCAAAGAAATGAAAGGTGGTAAGGCTCCGGCAAGAAGAAGAAGAACATTGTGCTCTTCTTCAGGGGTAATTCCAGTAATTCCTCTGCTTATCGATTACAACAAATATATGAGTGTGTGTTGCCACACGCCTGAAAGGGTAGTGATGTTAAATGAAATACAAATAACAATTTTGCTGGCAGCTGGTGCCAATTGTTCCAACTTATATTCTCATCAATATCGAAGAAAACATGCAATATAGTGTGTAAAGTAATCCCTCGATATCCGCGAATTCGCTATTCGCGAGTTCCGAAGATTCGAGGTTAGAGAAATGCTACCGATTTTACGTTCGCGACTACAACATTCACGATTGAGTCTTTGGTCGAAATTTTTTGAAAGCAAGCACATTTTATTTCCTTTATCAGCGTTATCTGGGAAAAGAACTCGGCAGACACTGGGGCTCAAAGTATCATATTCTGTAAAAATATCAAAGCTGAAATGTCAATTCACATTAATAGAATAATACCATTGTAAAATAATTCAATTCCGTTGAGTGAAAATGGAGTTTAGGGTTTTGGACACATGAACAGAAAAGCCATTAAGGATCTGTGCAACTGTTCTTATGATGACCTCACTGAAGAGCAGCTTCGGGAAATCAGAAATCTTCTTCAGTAAAGAAAACATCGAACGTAATGAAGTAATAGAAGCGAAACTACGTTCTGGACCTATTTCAATGTCAAAGCTGTTATTAGCATTCTAAAATTTCAACAAGCTCTGGTGGAAAAGGCATGCGAATGCGATCCGAACATAGAAGTAACTTTGAAATTTAAGAGGAAATAGAAGCAGCGACTTTTCCATGTTTAGATAATAGAACAACGAAGAGGGCGATGAATCAAAAAAATAACCAAATCATATATTCAATCACTTTCAACTTTGAAATTAGATTCAAATATTGTTTTATTTCTTCCCTTTGGGATGTTAATTGTGAATTGTTTTAGTAGCAGTAACTCAGTTCTTGTGCAGTTGTTTGTTAGAATTGTTTTATTTCTTTTTCAAAATGCTTTTCGATATCCAGGAACCTAACCCACTTTTCTACATTAAAATATAGACTCAACTTTCGCGGATTTGACATTCGCGAGGTGTTTTGGGAACCTAACTCTCGCGAATGTTGAGAGATTACTGTGTTTCAAATTCTGAATCGATTGTCCGACTTTGGCAGCTAGCTGACGGTGCCCTATGTCTAGGTCTGATTTAACTCCCACGATTGAGGGGTAAGAGAGACATGTAGCGAGCATGACGTATTCCCTTTATCGTAACTAACAAACTTCTCCTCCCGGAGATTTTCTTCGTCACACAGCCTCAGAAACTGAGATGTTTTTTTAAAGGAAAGCTACAACACTATTTTTGCCCAGACTGGGAATCGAACCGGAGGTCGCATCGAGAGATGCTAGTACGCTGTCCTTGACTACCTTAGGGCTGCAAATATGTTGGATCTTGTCTAATGACTTGTATCTGCGCAATTGCTTCATGTTTTATAATTGACTTTCGATGTAATATTTTTGTTTGATTAACATGTCAAATGAAAACAATTCATGTAACATATTTTAATACTACTTTAAGATGAAAATTAAATACTACTAGCGTACCCGTGCGAGAACTCTCGCATGTTAAATCCCACCCTTTCCCTATCCATTTGTCTATTCGTTCCATAAAGGAGAGTAACTACTAATGTACTTACAGAATATCAAACAAAGTAACAATGCAATTGATGTTTGAAACAAATTTTCAATTAAAATTTATTTAGCATTATATAGAGTTGTTCTTGGAACAATTCATACTTCTTTAAAAACAACATTTGAAGATTTTTCAATCTTCCTTGAGAGTTAGCTTTTCGCTTTCCTTGATATTCAAATAATAGAAAAGGTTTTACTCTTGAGAAAGCCAAGTAAAGTAATGCGAAAATACCGGATCGGGCAAGAACAGACCTACTCATTGCAATATTATTTAACTTTCCTTCATTTGTTATGAAGAACCGAGTGGGTTTTGGATAGTCAGGGTGCCAGCTTGCTGGGCTGAGAAAATTGAAAAATTATTTGTTTACTAAAAAGTATTGAATTATTTTCTGTGTCCTTACGTACCTCAAGAAAAACAATTCCTAGCCAAAAAATAATCAAACTAATATTTTCACCTTTGAATACTAAATACCATTTGTTAGCATTAGAAACAATTTAGTAGGCCCACTTTGGTACATGGGAATGATGCTCAAACGACGTTTGCATTTTTAATATCTTAACGAACCGACACCTTGAGTTTAATATCAAACGGTGTTTTATTTACAAAATGAGTTTGCAGTTGGGCGTTACTGTACATACTTCCAGATCGCCAACATTTAAATCGTGCGTTTGGACTGCGATCGTTGGCAGTTGTCGAGTGACTTGCACTATTCTTTCTATAATTTTTAAATTAGTTGTTTTTAATTGATTCACGTAGTATTGTAGGCTAGCGCGTTTTGATTTTTGTTTTCCATTTATTTCAAGCTATTTTACTTTAACTACTTTAAAAAGTTTGTTCTTTGTGTTGTGCCATAGCACAAGTTTTCCCCCACTACCTCTGCGTACCCGTGCGAGAACTCTCGCATGTTAGACCCCACACTCATACCTATCCTTCTATTTTCATTCTAAGAGGGAAAGTATTTAACGAAACGTGTTTATTTGCTTAAAATTTATAAAGGTAACTTGCAATGTACTAACACAATTACTGTCACTACCGCGCGGGCCCTAGCGCAGGCGACGTCGGGGATCGATCGGGCGATCGAGATCTCCCCCCTTTTCTCACTCACCTGATTCAGTTGCCGGCTAACTCAGGCGCAGAGATTCTCTACAAGAAATGGGAGCCCATGGACGGACGCTACTTGTTACCAAATAAAATTCATTGAGGTTTTGAGGAACACTTAAAATTTAATTAACTGAAATGATGAAATATACAAAAATAAAAAAAATCCTATTACTAATACCCTTTCCCTTTTAGACCCAAAGACACCCCCCTTTTTTTCCCAGATTCCCTGTTCACTTAAATAGCTTCCTTACTTACTACAAGACAATACAAATGAAAGTACAATTTACCGAGGAAGGAGCAACATACAATTTAGGAAGTTTATCCTCAAAAAAACAGCCACAGCGCGGCTCGCTTATGACGAGGCACGGGTCTGTGATCCGGGCCATTCACCAAAGTCTAAGGGGACAACAGACCGTGTTTTCAGAAGACTCCGCAGGGTCGATGTCCGACCTTCGGGATGAGGTCATCAGGGCGTCGTCTTCTGCGGTGAAAGGCCGGCAGTAGGCACAGCTGGCGGCAGGCGTCTGGCCGGGGGGGCGAAACGCAGGTATTCGCACTCGAAGTCGGCGAAGGGAGGTGGGCGGAGACTTCAGCATGAAAGACAGCTCTGCAGCGGTCGCGGGCGTAGTGATGCAAGCCGAATTGAATAGTTTTTTGACTCGCGCGCGGCACAAGATCGCACCGCACAATCAGCGAAAGTCTTTGTCAGGCGACCGGACGAGATTGCTCTGCGTACTTCGGAGGCGTCCACGCCGGCGGCGTTTGTACCCGGACGACGCACCGCTGAGGTGCTCGCTCCTGCCCGAACCTACCCTCAAGACCGTCTCCTCACTTCTCCTTTATGTTTCACTTCGTCACATCTCGCGAAGCCTCTGTAACCCCCCTCTCCTTACTTATTTGCCGAAAGTTCTGGAAAGATTTTGTTTGAATTTTAGAAGGTTCTTCTCTATTGGTAAAAGGCAATTGCGTCTTAATTTTGTTTCGGCCAATGTTCGGAAGCGTCTCCTGGCCGAAGTCGGTGGAAAAAATTCCACTCAACCCTCTCTCTCTAACGTCGGGGGGGGGGGGGCCGCAGGTCGCCTGGGGATGTGGCGGCGCCAGAGAGGCGACGATCGAGTCATAATTCTTGTGTACCCTAGCTGCCCGGCGGACAGGGGGCTGCGAGGGGACCTCGCAGCGCACGTGTGCGGAGCAAATTGCTACGTTACACAAAGAGACGCTGCGTAGGCCCTCGACAGGCTACTATGTCGTTTGTTTAAAATCAATTTTTTTTCTTCTATTAACTATTCGGTATCGTCACATTACAAATAAAAATAAAAAACAATGCAATTAATGTGTAAAAGAAATTTTCAATAAATATTTATTCAACATCATGGGAAATTTGCTTGAAACAATTCCCAACACTTACTTAAAGACATTTGAAGTAATTATTCAATATTCTTTGTCAATTAGGTTTTGGTTTTTCGTAATAGACACAAAAATATTAGCTTTTACTTTTGAGAAAGCTACGTGTCTGAACCCGTTGACTTGAAAATTTCATCGATAACGAAAATATTGGTACAGGTAAAACACAAACACAGTCTTCACTCTTCACTCTTCACTGAACATCCACGTCCCTCCACCATTAAGTACAAAGCCCTTATGGACCATGAAAAAACGTCAATTGAATAGTTTCACTACACGCATAAGAAACAATCTTCTTAGGTATCAAGCAACTATAATAGTACTTCTAGTTGTTGCTGGAGAGCAAATCTTGAATTAATGATTATGCAAATAAACCACGTCAGACTGCACAAACTACGGTGTTAACAGAAAGCGTAAATAAAGATTGTCGAATCTAAGCCTTCTAAGCGTGTCGCCACAAAAGTTGCTACCAGCAGGAAGGACTGAAATATTGAGGTGGCCTTGATAGTATTGAAGCGTGGAGACGAAAAGTTAATTGAATGGATCGGAGAATGTGTCATCTTGTAGATTATAATGTGATAAACGTTTCTTTGAGGCCTTTGGCCTCAAAATTTTACTTTTTAAGGCTCTTAATCGCTTTGTTTATGAGTTATTTGACGATATATGTTGATATGTGATGCGAGTTGCATTTTACATGAATATTTCGATGCGTTTTTTTAAAGAAATCATCCATATTTTTAAAGTCAAAATGGAATTCGTCAAGTCTCCGTGAAATTCTCTTTCTTTAGAGCCCTCATTTATAAAGATTGGTTGCGTGTGAGAGCCGGAACCCAAAGGTATACTACTGAAATAATACAGGAGACGATCATGTTTTTTTGAATAATCTTCTTTGGTTATTTGGGTGACGATAGAGCGAACCGATACGACGAAAGGTGGTAATGTCAACATGTCATGAAAACATTAATAGATTCTCCTCTGGTCGAATACCACTCCACAACGTGTTTCACAGAGAAAACTGCCGGCCAGTGGCTCGCTGCCCTTGCAGTAGCTTGCAAATTTGTGGACATTTTATTTCAATACATTGTAGATATCGAGTATTTTGGATGTGTTTCAAAAAGTCTTTTGAAATAGGATACAGTTTCAGGAAGAAATCTAAGATAAGGATGCGTGCATTTAAGAGAAGGCAATATGACCATTAAAGATATTCATATTACAGGGCGACTGATAAGCGCAATGAAAATGTGCAACATTATTTATTAATGTACTTGAGAAACCCTGCCTTACTCGGGCTTTTATTTATCACAATCATGTCATAGGTATCTGGCTAACATGCCGTTGCCCGGGTTTTGCGTAAAGATGCTTCACACTGAATTCACGCGTTCAAATTAGCGACCGCATCTAGTATGAATCTTCTATCACTTCATAATTATTTTTCATCGTTTCTAGAAGTTTTATTTTTCAATATTCTAGAAATTAAGTTTTTCTAGAATGTCCTAGAGGAAGAATCGTGTTGTTTCTCGTAAATTTCAAACCATGAGAAACAATGTTTTAGTTGACACGAACTCCCTAACGTTTCCTGGAAAATATCACAAAAATTAGAAAATAGCAATAATATTTTACACTATTTTACCGTTTTACACTATTCACTGGTTTCCCGATCTGACACAGGAAATATGGTACTGTGTATTAAAATTGATATATCGATATTAGCCCCCTCTTTTCTCTGAAAATTCTTGCAATCACTACTAGTAAAGAACATAATATACCAGAACATAAAGAAAATAAAAAAAACAGCCTGTAAGCATTTAAATAAGTGGATTAATGAAATATTAGCACAACGTCGAAGATAAACTAATTATTTTAGACTGTCGGTTGTTTTGTTTCTTAATTGAATGATAATATTCTCTAAGGGGAAGAATATTGACATGGTTTACCGTGTATCAAAGGCGGAGTTACAGTGCGACATATTTCAGAGAGCTAGGCAGCATCCGAATTGTCTGCGAGCACGTAATACAAAGCTTAGTGAAAAACGAAATTCAAAATTGCAAATCCTATTCAAAATGCAGAAGGCAGATGCTTTGAGTTTGGGAGTATTGTGGAACAAAAGAATATTCACTACAATGAAGTATTATTGCAATAGCATTCCCTTTGTGTATAAAAATATGATCTTGCTTTAGAGCAGCATGGCACAAAAATTGGGAACGGACTGTCTCTATGTGCAATAATTCACTTATGTGCTAGACAGACGTTAACAATTAAAAACTGAAACATGCTCATGGACCAGCTGGATATTCTAAATTTCGGTTCATGATTTTCAATATCTTATTTTAATTATAGCTACACAAAACCAAATTAAGAGTTTATACATATGTTAAAATATGCGTAGTTCCATATGAAAAAATCCTACCTCAATATCTCGTAAAATACAAGTGATGAAATGGAAACGAATATGTACATCAATTAGCCTCATTTCCCCATCACTTCCATGAAAACTGTATTGCAATAACTTCAACCGTTCAAAATCTGCAGGAGGGGCTAACGTTACGTGACTTAACATATGCAGGTGTCCCACCAACTATGGACCACCCCCATAACTTCTAAACGGTTCAGGATTTCGAAATGCAGTTTTCGATTAACAATGCGGAATCATGGGGCAAGTAACATGCCGTAGCGAAATTGTCTTTAATATTTTTGGTTTTCGATAAATTGACTCATCTTTGATTTTTTAAATGGAACTATGTATTTTTTTCACCAGTAATGGATAGATCATGAAAAGAGGAATAAATTGATGTATCATATGTTAGTATTTCGATAGTAATTTGAGTGCAAAATTAGATTTTCTGATATGTGATTTTGAATTAAACAATATTTCGTGAAGCAGCCCTTGCAACTCTCGCCTTCCGGAAAAGTGGCCTTCGTGGCGTCAAGACTTGCGTGGAGAGAGTAGAGACTGAGAGGGGTGGAAATGAGGGATAAGAGGCCTAACTGAAGCAATCCAGGGTCTTGTCACAAAGGTCACATTAAGAAGCACTAATTTCAACGATCAGAATAAGAGATTTTTTCCATTGATTTATCTGCATTTATCTTGCCTTCTTTAACAATAAATATCATTTTCAACCTTAACAAGAATCCAACCACCGTCTCTTCGTTGGTAAATTCAATTTTTAATTAAGATGATTATTCGTCCACTGCGCAACCGTCTCTACTGCTGTTCATAAATGGAAAAGAAAACAGTACTCTTCCGTCTTCTGCAGTGGATTTTCACGTTTGTGGCAGCACATGGCATTATGAAGTGTGACACTCTCCAATGAGTATCAACAGTTGTGACTGCAGATGTGCATTTGTGTTAAAGTTTATTAAATTTACACTCATAGACTATCAAGAGTATTTCAAAATTTTTATTGCATTGTTCTTTTTGTACGCGTTTAAATAATAAGTTTATTAACAAATAATAATAGAAAATGTCTACCTATCTATTATTTACCGTATTAATCGAGATATTACAATAAAAATCTTTAATCACTCATTCCCTTTGCACGTTTTAAAACGAGAGCTTGTTTCTGCCAAAATACACTGAGTTCGATTCTTCTAAGTTTGAAGAGAACCTTTATTATTATCGTCCTTCCGCTACAAATTATTTTTATTTTGTTGTTTTTGAATATCGTTGCTTTGGTATTTCAGTAGAAGAAAAGTTCAATTCAGATGAACAAATGGCAAAACTCTCTCATTCTGATCTTTTATATTGATGTTTGTTCATGTGATCTTCATGTCAAGACCATGAATTGCTGTAGTTACGCCTCCATCCCTCACGGCCGCCCCTCTCACACACCTTGTCTCCACGAATCTCGACGCCGCGAAGGCCATCTTTACCAACGGCGACTGTTGCGAGGGCTGCTACAAGAAAAGACCGTTTACTTAAAAATCACATGTCAGAAAGTCTAATTTTATACTCCAATTTCATCAAAATACATATGATACATCATTTTATTCCTCTTTTCATGATCTATCCATTGCTGGTGAAAAAATGTATAGTTCCATTTAAAAAATCAAATATGATTTAATTTCTCGAAAACTAAAAATATTATAGACAATTTCTCTACGGCATGTTACTTGCCCCATGATTCCGCATTGTTAATCGAAAACTACATTTCAATATCCTGAACCGTTTAGATGTTATGGGGTTGGTCCATAGCTGGTGGGACACCTTGTATATGCATTTTACATGAATATTTTAATTTTTATTCAAAACATTCTTCATGTTCTCAAAGTCAAAGCACAATTCGTTACTGTTTCCGTGAAATTCTTTTTCTTTAGAGAAATTAATTAAGAAGATTATTTTTATGTGAGAGCCGTAAAACTCATTAATACTACTGAAAGGGAGAATATTTATATATACACACTGTGACAGTACTTCGCCACATTAATTATAATAATTTCGATAAAAATGAGTTTTATTAAATCCTCGAATGAAAAGAAAGAAATAAGACATTAAGTTAATTAAACGGAGAAAACTCATTCAAAAAGCATTCCTTGAAAAGCTTTTTTAATAAAAAGAATGGGACCCCATATGCAATTTACCAGTCATATCTTTACTCTGTAGTATATTTGAAAGTCCACAATCTAAACCTCGTTAACTTACAACATAGAATTCACAAATGTATCCCCTTTTAATCACACATTTGAGTAACTTTCGCTATAAAACATGTCTTTAATTCTTAACTGTTGTATTAGAAATTGTATTTGAAAAAGTATGAATAAAAATCTCTACTAATTTACAAATGTTTCAAATTTAAAATTATACATTTCTCAGAAATCATCTACTGATATTTCTCTCTTGGTTCGTTAATCTGATAATCTAACGGTCTGTTCAACTGCATTGAAAACTTTCGAGTTTATAGCTTTAATATCTCTACGAGAATTTTTCGAAACTGATTTTCACTTATCGTTTCCCACTCGACACACAGAAACAAGACTAAACTGGAAAAAACACATCAACATTAAAACGCAACACGCTAAAATCAAATTAATCCAACTCAAGCCAATACTTAATAAAACCTTCAAACTTTCACTAACAAATGCAATAACACTATATAAAACTATAATAAGACCCATCATTCTATACGCTTGTCCCATCTGGACAAATGCTGCACCATCCAATGTAAATAAAATACAAATATTACAGAACAGATTCCTCAGAATAATCACCAACGCTCCATGGTTCATTTCAAACCATCAACTCCATAGTGAATTAAACATAAACTCAATCACCCATCAAATAGCATACCTATCCAATAACTTCTACTCTAACATAAACTCAATAGATCAACTCAAACAATACACTTTATCCTGAACAAACAACACACAGACCAGAATAAACAATAGATACCCGTTCGATTCCTTCCCAAAAATATTCTCAGACAATTGTGAACTGTAGGTACTCTCATGAGGAATCTACCCCAATGTAGTAGCATTAGTAGAACTAGGTTAAGAATAGTTTAAGTTAGTAGTAAGTCATCAAAACATACGAAAGAATGTTTTACTGATCTATGTACAGCCCAACAAGCAATAAATAATTTAAAAAAAACACAGAAACAAAATCTCTCAATCCCTAGCGTTCCGCCGTCTTCCGTCAGCGGAAGTCGCGTGTACAGCGTCGTCTTCCCCGAGCGCGCTTCTGGCTGTACACGCAGGATCAATGGCCGATCCAGGCCTCCAAGTATCCCCTTGCGTTGCCCCAGCACGTAATCACAGGTCTTCCTCCTTCTGCCTTCGTCCGGTCGTGTCTCCTCAATCAACCCATCAGATCTTCCTCTTGGTTACACCAACGCTCTTCCTAAGCGCTTTTTGTCACGAGTTTGGCGTTCGTGATTTATGCGGGTTACAGATCGTGCGCTTAACGAAATAAAAAAAAATGATTACAGTTCACAGGAGTAGTCTTTCCTCGTCGGAACTAGCCCCGTTTCTCGAGAAAATAACTGAATAAATCGCCGACCAATAAATATTCGA
The DNA here is from genome assembly GCA_031308135.1 of Acheta domesticus. Taxonomy (NCBI): domain Eukaryota; kingdom Metazoa; phylum Arthropoda; class Insecta; order Orthoptera; family Gryllidae; genus Acheta; species Acheta domesticus. The sequence continues at coordinate 249,032,578 of JAHLJT010000631.1, forward strand.
GCGATATCTTAAACTTTTCGTCGGCGTGAAACTACAATTCCTCCCGTTATACAGAAGTCAGAATAGTTTATTATTTCCCAACATAAGGTACATTAAGTCCTTTCAGTGATATGAAAAATGTTTTTACATCTCACTTATTCATTGCTTTCAGAAAAACTACTTCACTTGTAACACATGTCGAACAACTTGTTACTGTTGCAAATGTCACTAGTCTCACACACGTACTTCCCTCTCCGCTGCCGAAATCCAGAAGAAGGTTTTAACGAGATATTAATTTTTTGTCTGAGACATTTTTGTACGATGCATATTTTTTAGATTGTCAAGTTAAATGGGACATTCGGCATACTATATACAGACTGGACCATCTAAGTTGGCCACAGCAAATATCTTGAAATCGTTTAAGGTATCGAGATGCTATTTGCGCCATGTTGTTGCAGATGATGGGTGAATATTTCATTTTCCTCCTTATTTCATTTTCATTTGGATATTTCTTGTAAGTACCGTATGTAATTTTTGAGATATTGACACAACTTTGTTCTTTTAAATGGAAGTACATGCATTTTTTCTCCAGCATTCTAAAGTTCTTTAAAAATGAAATATAATGATATAAATATTGTTAATATTTGAAAAGCTTTTTTGCAAAAACAGTGCAATTAGAACTTGGTAAACGCCATACTGCAGCGCGCAAGGACAGCTGACATTGCTGACATCGTATACGTCAGTCAACGCATCTTGTCGGAAAACAAGAAGTTTCGCCGATTCCTATTCTCGTACTGGTAATTAGACAATGAGTGTGTGTGTGTGTATGTGTATGTGTGTGTGTGTGTGTGTGTGTGTGTGTGTGTGTGTGTGTGTACGCGTTTGTATCATTCAATGGGAATATAATGTGTACATAATACAGACTTTATATTTTATGGCACTTTGATATAATTTTATTACATTTAGTTTCATGTTCTATCCCTTTACGTTTTCAATATATCTATTGATTTTACCCTGTGTTGGACAATATGTTTGCGACAGTTTTGCTGTAATGACGCATAGTCACTTTGTGTAGTTTCTTGTTTGCTTTCATGGCTAATTGTATGCACGTGCTAACACGATATTGAATTGTAATGAAACAAAACATGTAAATCGAAGTACCGATGAGCATGTAAAGTACGAACTAGGGCATTTGGGTCACTCATTACAATGCTATTACGATCAACATTTAAATGTGATTCTTTGTCACATCAACAAAAGCGGAAATCGTGTACAAATACAAACCTAGGACGAAATAATGTTTCATAAAATACATTACGCATAAAAATCGTTCTCGCTATACATAACTTGTTATTATCAAAATGTATCTCAACTATGTAAATTAGTGGTGACACAGAATGCCACAGACTTTCCCGTATTAGTTTTCTATTTCCTTCGGTCTTTGCTAGCTATTTGGAATTCCCACATACTCTTTCTTGCCAGCTGTCATCTATCACCGCCAAAAGTACATTTTTTTGTCATTTTCTTAATTTTTTCGGTTTCCTATTGGTAGAACGAAAATATTAATTTTAGAATATTAAAGAACACAAAAACATAGCCCTAAATGGCAATTTTCTTTTAAAAATTATGTGCCGTTTAAGAGAAAATGGCGTTTTAGCACTATTAAAAATGCGAAATTTGAAGCTCATTTTCACAGAAAATTTTTGAGTTTTCAAAATACTTTATTTGAAGTTATTTGAAACACGTACACTCACAAATATAATAATCTTTACAAATTGCGGATAATGTGCATATTAAAGATGTGAGAGATCTTTCAAAAAATTTACATTTATATAAGTTTTGAAAAAACAAAAAAATAACTCAACATAAACTTAACGTCATATTAAATAGTGTAATTATCACTATCTGTCACAAAAGGTTCAAGAAAAAATTTGCAGCCAAATATGAGAAAATGGCGTTTGAGCATTTCTGAAAATGCCGAAATTTGAGCTACTTTTCACAGAAAATGGTAGTGTTTTCGAGAAACTTTACTTGACATTATTTAAAGCATATATACTAGTAAATATAATAATGTGACAAAATCGCCGATAATGTAAATATTAACGATGTGAGAGACAAGTAAAAAAATTACATTTTTGTATTTTTTGAAAAAACCAACCGATAGACCAATATGGCTTTTATGCCATCTGATAGAGTACATTTACCACTATCCCTACCAAAAGTTTAAAGAAAAAATTTGGAGCCGTTTTTGAGAAAATCTTGTTTTGGTAATTTTTTAATGTTGCACATATTGCACGCAATATTGCACGAAAACTACTAAAATTTTGAGAAACATTTACATGACCTTTATGAAAGAACTCAATATGCAGAACAAACTTTATTTGAAGAAAAAATCTCTATCTTCAATTTTGTAGCTGGAGAAAGACGCCGAAAAAATTTCAAACTTTCACAATTTATCCGTGAAAATGGGACCTATGCCATGATAATAAGTGTATTTTACTCTATTCATACAATACATTTAAAGAAAAAATTTGGAACCGTTTTTGAGAAAATTTTGAAAATATCCGCGTGGATACATATAAAGTACCTCCAAATTTTGAAGAATCTTTTTCAAAATCTCAAAGCTTTGACTAGAAGCAGATCGACCGGAGAATATCTATTTTGGAAGAAATCGTAAGTATGGTTTAGGCGCTAGCAGTGTTCAGAGACGGACAGACGGACGTTTTCCTTTCAATTGATTTTTCGGTATCAAGAACCAAGAAAACAAGGTTTTTGGCTACACCATGTGTTAGGAGATTTTTTTTAATTCAGCAACTGAGTTTATCCACGTTTTCGTTTTCACGACCCGGCAATTAATTTTTTTCCGCCGAAAATTTGCCATTTTTTTCGCGCAGCATTACATAACTTTCACTGTACTACGTATATCACTCCGTGTACGTATACGGGAAAGTAAAAATATTGTATGTTGATACACCGAATTAATAATTATTTCGGAGAAAGAATTGTAGACTGTTGATATCAGAAACAATTTATTATTGGAATATAAATCATAAATCTGCAAAGTGAGTAATCAAAAGAATGATACATTAAGTTAAAGTATCTGTAAACTATTAAGAACACTAAGTGTTACTGTGAGAAATATATTTTTTCCCGTTTACTTATTACTTTTTTTGTTGAGATGTAATTAAAAGGTCCACCAAGAGAAATGGTAGGTATTAATTGCAAAAGATCAAAAGCGAGGGAGTAGCTAAACTCTGTTAGAGCTCTGTACCATGTTTTAGAAAATTAAGAACACAAGTTTTCACTTGCAAACTTCTATGAAGAGAGAAACAAGGAGAACTAGAACATACAATTTCCATTTTCCCTTCAACGTTAACTCAAAGTGTGTAGACCACAATTTCAAACAATGTGCGGTGAAAATTAATTTTAAAGAAATCTAGTAGTACTTTGACAATTATAATACTAGTGATTTTCGCGTTATTTAAATAAAATTGTAATAAATTATCAACAACTGCTATTTTAGAGTCATTATGCATGAACGCCTTTCGCAGCATTAAAAATTTGATGTAAAAGTTAGAACAAGAGAAATGGAAATTCGAAACTTTTAAGAGTTTTTTTACACTTATATACTATAAGTAAAAATTCAATTTTTTTTTGTGTTCGCCTAGTTACTTTATTTTCAATGTTAACGCAGAATTTTTATTTTTATGAATTTAATTGACGCAATTAACATAATTTAATTATGACCAACGTGCACACTTTTAAAATTCTTGCCTTATTTCCAAATAATATTATTATAAGATTCCATTCAAGAATAATCAACTTTTTGTGAAGATATAATGCTGAATAATTGGATATTGTCAATTTTAATGTTCAGATATCTCGTCGTTTTCAAATGGAGAAAATGTGAATAACTTTTTTTTAATTACTTTTTTATAGCATCCAGCACTTTTTAGTCTTCTGTCACTCTTTCTCTCTCGAATGGTGCTTTAGTTCCAGTCGGGCTCTTGGTGTCATTTTCCATTTTTCTAGAATAATTTAAACATTCAGAAACACTAATTTCAACTACCACATAATTGCCTGAACAATTATTACACCTCTCCCAGAGTAACTCAATTCCCGTTTTCCTTCTCTCCCACTTAATCTTATTCCATTATGAACGCTACACTTCTAAAAATTTGAAAATTTGAAAATATTTAGAGGTATAGAGGTGTAGCGTGAAATTTGACCCTAATGAAGTGTGGCAATTCTGATGATGACGTGATGTTGACGTAATTACGTGGAAAAATAAAAGAAGTCGTCTCCGTCAACTTAATACATTTATTCGAGAGCCGTCTTTCGACGACTTTGCTGTCACCATCAGTCTACAAATATAAACAAAATAAAATATAAATAAAATATCAAGTAAATAAAAAATTAGACGAAGTGGGAGGGATTAATATAAATAATGGGATGAATGTTGATGGGAAAAAACTCAGACGACTACTGACCAGAGAAGTGGTGTCAAGGTCTTCTACTGGTGGCACGTGCACGCCCTGTGGCACCGCAGCACGCCACGAGCTTCTCTGCGCAACTAGCGGGGGGAAAGGAAACTATTAGTAACCCCGCCGTTTTACAACAGGGATGGCGTTGACTCTGGTGGCGGGGTGATGAAATGCGTGGAGGGGCGATTTCGTCCTGGCACTCGTGCCACGGACTCCCGCTCGTGGCATCGACCTTAACAACACTGAACCAGAGCAACTGACCGCTCGAATTCTTCTCCAGACAGCGACTGAATTCGACCTTCCTACCTCTCTTTCTGGCAATGAAAATCCACCACTTCGGTGGCAGCAGGAGGTCCCTTGAGCCATCTCAACCGGACCGTATTTGTGCAATTTCTCTGATCAATCGCAGAGATTTGAAGCAACTGACAGAGACCAAGGAAGTGTCTTCCTGGTTGTCTCGCGTTTAAATGTCTGAACGACAATCAGAATCATTATCCCGTGCCATTTAGGTGAAGAAACATTTTGTCGCCCTGAGTATCTTAGAATATCACGCGACAATAATAATGATGCAAACGTTTCGTTTTGTTAAAAGTTGCTATCACAACACCAGGAGTGTGAGGTGAATAGCGTGCCCTCATAGCCACATCTATGTCCTTACGAGTATGAGCTGGCTCAGGGTTAATGTAATGAAATTGAACAGCTCTATGGACACTGAATATTTTAATGAATTGCTGTTCGAGAGTCCATCAATGGGATTACGAACAGTTGCAATAGGTTTCGGCAATGCTTATGCATTGTATTCTGCATCAGCTAATGACTAAGAGTTCTACTGCGACTATTTCATCCATTTCTGAAAAATACATAATTCTAATGCTGTTATGTTCATTAGGAAAATTTACATTATACACATATCATTAGAGATGATATATTTTAAATGTTATTTCATATAAACATCGTAGTTGATATATTATTTAAATCACGACCACTCGAGACGGGTCGAGCGGTTAAGAATACGGAAACTCGCGTTTCATTCGTGATGGCGTCAGTCACGAACGTTCGAGGTGATCACGAGCGGTTCAGAATGGAGTTCCACTGCTCGTCTAGATTATTTCGTGTTTCTGGGCGCGAAACGGCTTTGGGTATTGGTCCCGTAAGTGCAGTGTATGTTTTCTCTCGGGAGAGGGCGGTAATCTTTCCCCGCTGAATGGTGAGATCTGGAGTCGACCGACACGTCGCCTAGCGGGATTTCTCCAACCTGGTATCTCCCACCGCCCCAGTCCAGAGCAGCTCTAAATTCACGACTGGTCTTCTAACGTGTGTGATAGTATACTGCAAATAAGTAAATGTAAGTAAGAGGTGAGGATAGGCCAAAAAAAGAGGAAGGAAGGTTCGTGAGGAAGCTAGTTTGAAGGATCGTGAGGAAGAAGTTTGTTATGGCACTGTTCCGGCAATCGTCTAGTGCCGATGGGAGAAACCACGGAAAACCACCGATCAGAGCCGCTAGAATTCTCGTCCAATCAGGGCACAGTGTGTGTAATTTTGGTATCTAGCTGTATAAATGTTAATTTTCTCACGTACTCACAAATGTTATCTGGGGTATTTGTTTCATTTTAAAAGGTCCATAGTAGATAAAATGAGAATTTATTTTCTTCTGAATCGCTTCAGGTGGCAGTGGAACAAGTTCAAACATGCATGATCTTGCGCTGTCACTGGACTGGTCAATGAGTTGCATTTAAATGTATCTCGTGTTGGGGACCAATATGCAATTGGCGCTTGTGCATTCAACTAGCACTGTATCAAGGTATTCATTCACCAATTATGTTTTCGAATGTTTTTTTTCTTTTAATTGATGCAGGTAAGCAAATTGTGCTTTTGATTGCTCGTGGGGTGTTTTGAAGAAGTAAGTAATTTTAATTTTACTTACGAACGTAAGTTTTAATACAGAATTTGCCATGACTGACGATTATCACTATACACACATTGAACACTGTTCTATTGGCTATCGAAATCATGAATGGTCAGCTGCGCATACATGTGCGCTCAAAAGTTTTTATTATTTTTTTTTTCGCAATGGAGCGCTCACTTTGTCGGAAGATATTATTTGATACTTGGTGTGAAGGCTCTATGTAGGCAAAGAAACTATTACTGGTATTTCATGCATTTAAATATTTTAAATTAATTAATTATATCCTATGGTGAAAAGAAAATAGGTTCTCGAATCGTTGCCTTTGCGAATATTTGTAGAAAAAAGTTTTACAATTAAAATCTCTTTCTTTATTTCTACATGATTGTCAAAAAATAGAATAGGACCATACATTATACATTGAAATAATTAAACAACAATCCTAATAAGAAGAGAAAAAGAAAATTACATGCCAAGGTAAACCCGTACGTTCATTAATGAAGAGTTTCAGAGATCAGATTTTTTAGCGGTTTACTACGTATTTTTAGAGCGGCCAGGAGTGTTCGTGGAAAAAGGAACGGTCGTTAGGTCTAATGGTAGGTGAAAACACGCGGAAAAACAATACAAATCAGGGGTAGGCAAAATGTTGAAAAAATCACACAATTATTTTTTAATAATGGTAAGCCCTACTGTTATAGCGCGTATTAAGCCCTGTCATGTGATTAAGTAATGAGGGTTAATTTGTATTCGTAAGTATTAATTTGTAACTATTTCCAGCATTTTTAAGACTGTGCTGGGGCTGAAAGCAAGCTCTTTGTCTATTGAAATGTTCACTCACTTTTATTAAAACTGAAAACTGCTATGTCGGCACTCAGTCAAATCAAGGGTGCGTTGGATCAAAATTCACTGACTAGGTAGAACATGCCTTAAAAGATATATTAATCTGTGACATCAGCATGTATTTTTAGTGAGGTAATGTGTTTTGAAATGTACATTGTTAAATTTATATCTAACCAGTGGTCCTAAAACAGTACATGCTTTCTGGTACATATATTTTTGAAAAATGGTATATGATCATATTTTAATCTATTTTTAAGGAACAGATTTTATTAAAGAACAAAGTATATCTTCATGATTGTAGTTGACGGCACCGAAAAATTTTTGAATTTTTTATCGAAAATGAGACCTGCATCATTCTCTGAAGGAAGGCCTTAGTTCGTAAAGAGCTGTTGTACCAAACTACATACATACATACGTACATACCATTCTCTTAAACATCATTCCAACAACAAAATTTAATAAAAAACGAATGGGCGATTTGTTTGAAAATTTGGAAAATGTTTCAGGGGTTTCTTGTAAAGTACCACCCAAATTATAATATTGGTTTTAAATCCAAGGAGTCGCGACTTAAGCCAGATTGCTTGGTGAATGTCATTAATTGAAAAAAAATCGGCTGAACAGTTCAGCCGCTAGCGTTGTCCACAGACGGACTGACGCTTTGCCGTCAATCGATTTTCGGTATTATCAACCCATTAAACACGGATTCTGACTACACCACGTGTCAGAGAATTTTTTTCTAAATTTAGCCACTGGATTTATCCACTTTCTCATTACCAGAGCCCTGTGACAAGACTTTTTCTGCCGAATTTCGCCATTTTCTTTCGCTCAGCATTACATAATTTTCTCTCTACTGCGTAAGCGGTAGCGAGAATGTAAGACTAATTAAAACATTTTTCGGATATATAGGCAGAACATTATGGTTCTATCTAACTTGTGTGCCCTGCGGTCGACCCGTTGGTGTGCCCGACCGCGCCGCGGCAGTTTGTTGACCCCTCGCAGGCGGTGTCGCGGGGGCGGCGCTCAACGTCGCCCCCGAGGGTGCCGGCCCCCCGCCCCCCTTCCGCGAGGGGGCGTCGCCCCAACAGAGGCCATTGCGCGGCGGGCGCGCCCAATTAGCGGGCTTAAGGACGCGGCGCTCGTTCCCTCATAATTAGAGGACCTCAGCCGCTGACTTGGCAGGATGCGCACCAAGCCGATACGCCCCTTCATCAACAGCACCGGTTAATGACTTAAATGAACAATGTAATGCGGCGCACGAGGGATTTTCATGTTTGCGTTTGTATCTTTACTTCATGTTAGTTGCTCGGTACGTTGGGTGTGTCCAGCTTCAGCCTGTTCCCTGTGGACTTCGACAGCGCATGCACATGTCGCATCGATTGTTCTCTTGGATTTTTCTCTCGTGTCAAAGGATTCTTTGGGAACGGTTGCCCTGACCGCATTATCATTTTATCGTGAACAAATTGATTTATATTTTTTTAAATACGGCTGAGAAGTGCTTGAGAAACTAAATAGATTATAATATTTTAAACCTGCTGAGGAGATTCGAGGTATCAACAGACGTCACTGCAGTGTTCCTGACCAGGAGGTTCCAACGTTCAAGTACCCTCGGTGGCACGATTTTCGACACAAGATCTATAGCTAGATCGAATTCAGCCATCGACTGCAGTAGAACTCTAACAACTCTGCCTACTATGATTGGTAGTTTTCATGTTTTTTTCGATCAATAATGGCGGAACAGCATCTTAACAAATGGGCCAAGAACTGGGCGCGGTCTATCCTTTCTCTTCCTTCTCCTATCCTCACCCGTTACAGACACTGCATGAACTACATACACTTCCACACATGTCGAAATCTTGGATCTTATCCCGGTTGGGACGATGCACCGCTGGTTGGTCATACCAGGGGGCTTAGAGGTTTTGTTAAATAATGTTATATAAAGCCGTTATTCTCCTGCAAACTGGATCTCGTCATTCAGCAGGGGAAGATCACTACTACCTCCCACGATAAAAGTGTGCACTACACTTACAGGTTTATTGACCGTAGCACTCGACGCACCCAAAAACATGAAATAATCAAATTATCTAATAGTTTAACGAAAAATGATTAATCTTCATTAAATTATTAGAATGTATTTTTCTTGACCTTCAATTTCAATTTCAATTCGTGATTTTAGTTCATTTACATTCAGATGATCTGATTACACTAAATACCGCGGTCCGTGTCCTTAACTTCTTGTCCCCACGCAGTGTAACTGTTCTCGCACCTCCATTGTACTCTCCCGATCTGGCGGCTACCACTTTTTTGCTTTTCGTCTCAGGAGGTCTTGAAATGCAGACGTTTTGCAGTTGTACCACACTTCCAAGGACATGTGACATACGTGCTTCGTTCAATTCCCAAAGAGGTCTCCATTGCAGCAGCTTTATCAGCGATTTCAAAAGTTTATTGTAGTCAAATGATGTTGGCTGAGGGTGTATAAAGTATTCCCACTGTTTGTTTTATTGTTTTTTTGCATCCGTTCATCGACCATTTTAGACGCACCTTGTATTTCCCCATCGTACTCATCGATTGTTGCTCACAATACCAGCCTTCCACTTTCATGCCCTTGAACATTTCAAGACGTAAATGCAGTATGTGCATTTTGAGAGGCACGAGGCATCTCATTTTATCTACATTGACCGCTATCTCTTTGACCAGATCCTGATAGTTTTGTCTTGTGATTGCTGGTTAAGCCTCCGCCACGGCGATACAAATTCTGCAGACTTCCTAGTTGATATTCATACAAACACTTCAAATTCCATTACCTTTTTAATATGACACCTCACAAAAAAATATTTGGCTGGGAGGTTTTGTTAAATATTCGTATATAAACCCATTACTCTCTGAAATGTATATCTTCTTCTGTGAACTAATTACATATGAAAACCCTATTTCGATAACATAACGTGTTAAATTTTATTAACAATTATTAATAACATCCCTAATTTTATTTATTTATTTACCCTTTACAGTTTCAGTGCTGCAGGATTATCCTGCTTAGGTTACAGGATGTTAGGAATCCTCTTAACAAAGCCTTTTTCCGGTTTCTCCCCACTTCCATGGCCCTCTATACATAGAATGTAACGGGATATCTTAGATGTTCTTTTAGAAGTGGGGCATTCCTAATACATATACATCATAATAACATTCCTAATACGTATACTAATAATTGTATATTTACATTTAAATTAATTCTTGGTTTAGGCTATCTACCTGACTGTTTTATATTTCATTTTTTTATTGGTAAAATTCCCTTGAACTTGATGACCTTTGTGTCAATGTTCCTTGGATATTTTGACCTGGAGTTGGTGGAGTAATAGACGTGCGGAGACTTCGCATGGGAGATTTACGATGTTCCCTGGTTAACCGTGTTGCCAGATTATATTATTCATTGAAATGGAGTAATTATGTAATTTACTGTTTTCACACTGAGAAAAATACTTGTTGGCACCAAACGTGTTTGGCATACAGAGACAAACGGACCAAACATATGCTGTAACAATGTGGACGTTTAGTACAAATATATATTCTTACACACTGTGTTTACGTAGGCATAAGTTCAATCTTTTACTTATCTTTTTTTTCATAAAAATACGTTCTTTCCAACTTTGATAACCATGTTGTGTATTATAGTTTCTTTTTACTCAGTGCACTTTCTCGCATTGGTTAGTGAGTGTTCCTCACCTCTCAGTTTCCTGCGATTGCTGTTTACTAAGCCACTGGCTTCTCTTCCTGGAGGGCAAGTCACCGGGCTGGGCTCCTACGACTGCGCGTCTTTATCATCACTTCCCACGGCGTACAAGGATGCCGACAGGCAGGTAACCGGGTCCGGCTGGTACCCAGTTTGCCCTAGCGGCAACCTCCCCATTCGATGCCTGGGTGGGGCCGCCCCGCTGGCTCAGAGCTACTAGCTTTCCAGGCTAGTACCGGGTCAGTGTTACCTTACGCGCCACTCACGTGCGCCGGGACGCCGAGTTCCTCCTCTTTGCCCAGAGTATCGGTCCGCTGCCACGAGAAAATCAAGTGGCCAACTGGGGGCTACCCGAACTGAGCTCCGGGTGGCTCGGGGCCTCCAACCCGTCTACCCACTGCCTGCCTCTTAGGCTCCCGATCTGGTTTGAACCGTGACCAAGGCAACATGGCGGTTGGTCATTTGTCCGCCGGACTTCTATTTGTGGGATCCAGAGCACCCCGAGGAGTTCCCTTCACCCAATCCTGCCCTGAGGTCGACGCGCCAGGGGCCCAACTGGTGGGTTGCCGGGGTTGAACCGACAACCAGGAGCTTGGCATCGCCTACTCACTGCCTACACGCTAGGCTAAAGACCTGAGCCCACCATGGGTGTGAGACGACAACGAGGTTCCGTTGTCAAGCGGAGACATTAATAAACGATTAAGTCAGGCACAGGGTGTTAAGGAAAGGAAAAACTTAAAACAATTTTCAAAACTCCTGCATTTAAGAGGGAAAACGCTTAGTAGCACGCACCTTTCCTTCGAAAGAGAATAAATGATTAGCAGCTATCACAAAACCTAAGCTGAACTCTTTTCAACACTTCAAAGCATTCTTGAACTACCAAAGAAAAATAAAGGAGCAAATTACTCATTCAGACTTGTCACATCCATTTATACGCTTATCTACAGTAGTAAGTAGAGAAGGGGTCAAAGGGCCACATGAAATTTTACTGTCTAAATAAATTCCGCGCTACGTCTTCGCCTTCGATGCGCTGTTTTGCTGGAGCGTATGCCAATTCCGCGGAGATGGAAGCTGAGGGCGGTTCACTGTTATTCACATGCTACCACATCACGCCCCGCCATGCCACGCCGTGCCACGCCGTGCCACGCCGTGCCGCGCCAGCTCACACCACACCTCGCTAAGCCTCTCTCCGCCCCGCAATACCACCACACAGGGGCCAAACCTGCTCCCTTGCCCGCGGCTCCTACAACACCACTCAGCCCCGACGAAAACTCTCCGGGTTGGCTGTTGCTAGTGGAAGTGGAAGGGGCAACGGGGGGCGGCGGAGGAAAAGAAAAATATTTCTGATATGTTTTCAATTTTTCTATATTACGCAAATACGTATATTTGTGTAATAAAGAAAAATTGAAAACATTCATCAGAAATATCTTTCTTTTGATGTGAATTTTCTTAGTGAGTATAATAATATGGAAGACCACTGAACATTGTATTAATTTTATAATTGTTAATGGTTTAGGTAAGTTTTAGGTAATATTATTTTTTTTATTTATTTAATAGGTAATTATAACAAATTTATACAAAATTTCAGTTCTTTTAGCTATGTGGCTAGGCTGAAGGCCTTTAAGCCATTACAATACCTACATCCTACCGCATTCTAACCTTTCGAATTCTGGCATTCACCCCTAATGGTCTCTTCATCGCATCAAAGCCGCGGAAAGGAGACCATAAGGTACGGCTGAGGAAAAAACCCCTGAAGGGGGAAAAACCTGCCGTCAGAAGACGAGTACATGCTAAACTACTAGATTTTTTTTTCTAAACTATTTATTTATTTCCTGGCGTGGGCATCTTCTCCATCCAGTCTTTGGCCTCCACGCTTCTGAAATCAAACACCGCCACAGAAGATCGCCCGTACCACCGCCTCTTCGAACAATTTTCTACTAATTAACTTAATTGTCGCCTACTGACGAATTTAATTATTACTAACTTACTACTTATTATTCATGATTAGCATTACTGATTACCTTTCTAGTTAACTTAATTATCTCTTGCTTATTGAATTAATTATTTCATCTCCGGTCTAGGCTCCGCTCGTACTACTAACCAGTGCTGTTTTCCCCATTCCCTGATTACCGTTTCCCTGACAGTTCGAACCCTTCCTAAAATGTTCCTAATTCTTTCATGAAGTGAGATCTATTATCAGCTAATATGTTTTGAGCGAGCGTTATGTTTCTGAATTGGAAGCAATAGTTCCCCATTCCCATCCATTTTCCTCTCCAAGTTTCTGTAGCGCAGCAATTTAACAGGATGTGGATCCAATCTTCTCTATCACCGCAAAGTACACAGATTCCATTGTCGTTCGAATCCTTCATTCTACGTTGCATCCACCCTCCTACCCTAAACCAAGCGTATCCCCCTCTTGCATCCCTTTTAAGTGTGTGTACGTAACGTTTAGGTAATATGTTGCTTGTACCACTGAAGATGGGGAAATTTTCTCGAAACTAGTTTGGTAATGTGTTTTAGTGTATAATGTATTAAATACGCTATTTTTGTTATTCATTGTGGTCTGATTACCTCCATCATACGCATGTAATATTAATTATCAGAAGATCTCGGCTGAAACCACGAAGATAAAACAAAAATTATTAGACAATTGACGAACACCCTGCCAAACAAAATTTGTTTGTAATACGTGTTAACAAACCAAATATGTTTCACTTAGCTGAAAGAAAAATAGGGAGCCAAAATGACGGTAAGACAAAAGTTTATAAACAAATAATTTCGTGGCATCAGCAAACACAAATATACTTATTTCCATCAAAATGTCAACGTCAATTTTGTATGGGATAAAGACATTTCCTTCTTTATGTATACAAAATAGTAAAATGTTTTTTTAATAAAAATATTGTATACTTTTTTATATAAAACAGATACAAATATAATCATGGGGTGACAAACAGGCACAGAAAAGATTGTTCGAGTTTTTAAAGCCAATTTTTGAAATTGGTCCCTCCTAATCACAAGATTTCAACAATTAATAACATATATAAATCGACTTAAAATATATGTAAAGGATTCATTTGCTTTTCACAAAGCTTATTAAAGCTGTATAAATCCTGAGTAACGCACAAATCGGAATTTGGTCGCTGAATTTATTGAAGTAAAAGTTCACAATTACTATACCTTTGAAGTGGCTTTGGGAGTAGCAAAACAAAAACTTACCTTATTTCCGGGACGCAAATAAGAGGTTTAGAATCAAATTCAAAGCAGACATATTGCATTGTGTCTTTGATAAGAGATTATTGTAAAACATCAAAACTGGGAACACACCTGCCTTACTCAATTTCCAGGTAAAACGTGTATTTCTCAGCCTCTCAAACAGTAGTCTGGAGTAGAGTAAATAATTGAAAAGAGTTTATTCCAGATCGAAAAATATATCATCAATGTTATATTTAATTTTGACAGTAATTGTAAGAGTTAGGTGGTTGACATTCTGCACTCACAAACAGTGTTACGTTGAGATTTTTTGTGTTAAATTTCAATTTTCTAACTTGAATCTTGAGGAAACTCCCACAATATATATTCTGGCATTTTATTGAACACTTGTTTTTTCGTCATCATCGTTGCACTAATTACCAGATTGAATGTCTCTGACAGATATTAAAATTAATTTTTTAGAAGCTTGAGATAGGTTTAAATGAATTTTCTAGGAGGTACTTTTATAAAAAACTAGTTCGGTAACATACTATTTTGAAACTTTCTGACAAGATAAATTTAAGACTCAATTTGTGCAGAAATGGTAAGATATAGGAGGTTTAAAATAATATATTGAAAAACAATGTAATGTTTAAATGCTATGAGTTATGTTATGTTCATTTTTAACTAAAATATTAAAGAAGTTATTGAATGGGACTGGAATTTTTTTAAATAATGGTTAAATAATAATGGTTTATTTGCTGTAATGTATCCACTGTGCGTTCAAAAAATATTAGTTTCATCGAAGAGAGAAGTAAGAGAAGTACAAGCAAGCTCAGATTCATTGATGTAAATATTATTTTCTGAAGTTGAACAACACATAGCCAAATTGTTTAAGGGCATTGTCTTTAACAACCGTTAAACGTTAAACAATCCGTTATGTTTCGAGAACCGTTTCACTTATGTTTCCACAACTTCACAAATGTTTCTTTGAGACATGAGGAATTTGACAAACAAAATTCCATCAGATCCAAAATGGTCGCGAGGGGACAGTAGACCACTAGACATTAAACGGCCCTAAAGTTACGTCATGGAAGTTGGCACAACTTTTCATCCAAATTAAATATTTCATTAAAAAAGTCTTGATTTATAGAATTGTAATATTTTTCTTTGATAATCTTTGGATGTTGGTAAACGTTCACTGCTCTTGTTAATCTACATTTTACTTGCGTCTGATGTACTGAAATGTTCTTTCACGGCGGATTTGTCTTTTCCCATATTAATAATGGAATTTTAGCGGTATATTATGCACTATTTAATTTTTTGTTTGGATGAAAGATTCTGCAAACTTCCAAGACGTCTGCAAAATCATCATTCCCTTTTGTGCATGTGAACTCGAATAAAATCATTTTAATTGAATTTATTGTCATTTTTCAATGTATGGAAATTAACGATATAATTTTCAATTCAATTCAATTTTATTAGTAATTTGTTTGCAGGGTTAACCTATTACAAATTGCTATGTAGATTCACAGCTCTATTGGATACAATTTCATTACAATAACCTCTTACGCCGTGTTCCAAATACATCGGTAATGCTCGCTATGAGCTAACTCAGTCGGTTTGTTGTTCAGGGAATTCATTTATTAAATGACAATGTTTCTTCTTAAGAATTTTTTTTGAATAATTAATGAATATAAACCGTATTTTTGTATAATTACATATTTTTTGTCTTTCTACTTACGTTCTCAAATTGTAATCTTGGGAAATCGTCGCCGTCCTAACACAGTGTTCAATTTTTTCGTTACATATTTTTACATATTTAGTATTACATTAATTTTTTATACATTTAGTATTATATTAATATTGTTATTTTTTATTGTGAGGTTGGAGTATCGAGTGCGCTCGTGGTTAAATATAAAAATTTTGGGGGTACTGAGTACATTCCTGATTACATTTGTGGTTTGGGAGATGCAAACAGTCCTTGTGAGTGTGTTTATGTCCTGGTGAGACGTTCTGTGAACTGGTTTTGATGTACTTATGGATTTTGCTTTGCCGCCCGAGTCCGTTCCAGCCTACCGTCGAAGCAGTGTGTATGTGTGTTAACGTGTGTTATCTTTTCGATCAATTTTAGAAATGCTTCATAATGTTCAACCGTTTTGCGGGACACAATTTATATACTAGCCTTTGCTCATTGCTCATCAATTTCTATCTGCGATAAAAATGCAGTCCTCGATCGTGGAGATAAGGAATTAGCTGTAACAAGAAAAACAAATCACGCGTTTTGATGATATCGACTCCATCGATATTGCGATGCTTCGACGGTGAGTGGCAACCGCCAGAGCGCAGTTAAAGCGGAAGGGATCAACTGCCAGGGTGGTCCCTCTGCAGTCTCCGACCGCAAACCAGCCTCAACAAAAGTGGCGATACGTAAGTTGTAGCCTTTGCATCAAGGTGCTGAATGCAATATCCCAAAGACAGATCTGATAGGAAGTAATTGCTATTTGTGAAGGAACTCAAACTCAAAGAAATAACTATTTAGAAGGGAAACCAAAAACAGTTTTTTATTATATCTACCAAACTTTCTCACTTATGATGTATTTAAAGTCAGATTGTCCGTCCAAATCACATTTATGCAAAGCACACATAAAAATCAAATAATAGCGTTCTAGAGCTCCGTGAAAGCAGTGGATGAATGCCATTTTAAGAATTAATTGTTTTTGTGTGTCACAGAATTTCAATTTGTAATTTAAAATAAGAAAAAATGATCTTGTTAAAACAGGTGAGGCGTGAAATGTTTACGGGATCATCACTACAGAGTCCGGATCAATCACTCAACAGCGCCGGTATGTGTATGTGTGTGTATGTGTGTGTGTGTGTGTGTGTGTGTGTGTGTGTGTGTGTGAGTGTGAGTGAGTGAGTGAGAGTGTGTGTGTGTGTGTGTGAGTGAGTGAGTGAGTGTGTGTGTGTGTGTGTGTGAGAGAGAGAGAGAGACGAGAGAGAGAGAGGACTATCGCATTATCATAGTGTTCTGATTTTTAAACGCTCAATACCACGCTCTTCAACATTTTTGTTGTTTTTCAATAAATTTCCTAGAATCGCTCAGAGAAAAATTGAAATTTCTCTAGAGACAGCAATTTGATGGCGAAACTAAAGTTAATTTAGTCCCATAAATACGAAATGAAAGAATAATAAATTGTCTTTGATCTTTGGCCATCTTTCATGATTATTGCTTGTCGTCGTAGCAAACATTCTCTTTCAAGCAAAAAAAATCCCTATGAGCCTACAGCCAACCAATTAGCCACTGCCATTGTAGCATTCCAGCATCGAAAGCACGTTATCTCGAATAACGTGAGGAGAGCTGTATCCAAATAATCATTAGCCAAGATGCTTGCCACTCCCTGTGCAAAAATCAGGCTAAATGTCACACGATCAAAAGTTGCTTTCATGACGTTCATGCGCTGTAGACGGAGTTACACATCCATTAATCATTATAATGCGGTAACGCATCAGTTAATTAGTGCTGAGAACCCTTTCTGATGCAACGTAGCTCTTCGTGTCAGTCTTGAATAAAGTAGACATTGTCTAGCTTCTTTGTCAGACTTCATGAACTAGATATTGTCGAACTTTCAAATGCATACGATGCAAAAAATAATCAATGAATGGTAGGCAATACTACTCATCCGGAAAAGAACTTGATGTGCACAAAAATTTAGATTCTGTATGATTGAATTCATTAAAAGATAAATGTATATTATTTATTTGTACACATGTTAGGAAGCAAATAATCAGAAAAAAGATTCGTTTCACGATTAAAAGCAAAACAACTTAGGGTACGATCAAAAGCTTCTCTTGAAATAAATATGAACCAAATAGTTTTTGTTTTAGCAAAACTATGATATTTTCAATTTCCTTTCTATTGCATGACAACAAATAAAAACATTACCAAACCGAGTAAAAACACCTAAACATTAAAAATACAGGAAAAGCAATCAATAATCAGGACGTACACAAAAACAACACATCGTTTCACTCATTAGTTCATAACGTGAGGCACGTTTATGCACGCATGGCCGGGAACAACCGGATATACGAGGTTCTCCGAGTGCAGCGATGACTGCACTTAGCGCCATTCCACACGAAACGACCATTCCACACGAGTCACCATGAGTGGCAGCAAGCTTTCAATTCGATGCGCAAGTTTTGGCGAATATTTTGCAAGCTTCTTGTTTCATCATCACTATTTCTCAGTTGTTTTTTAGTTCACCGCTAAAATATTTATACATTTTCGCTAATTTTAAAATATTTTCTAAAATATTAAATGAGCATTATTTATAATTTTTTATGGCCATCACCGCATCTATCTGCCGTGCCTCTGTTGAGGAGATATAGTTTCAGGAAGAAACGACAGGGAAAGGTAATAGAACTGACGTTAGGGAGTAGGAAATTCTCAATACGAATTAAAAGCAAGTAAATATTTTAAATAAATGATTTTGGAAAGTAAACCTGTTATCACAATATTCAAATCATTTTCTCACGGGATTTTCTTTGGATGTGTAATTAAATATACAGTAAATAGTGTAAAATGAGTGTATATTCAGTATTAAATTACTTGTGTATTGAATTTAATCTGACAGCAATTAGTTTTGGGCTTAAAGGTAGTACCAAATATTCGGAAGTTGCCAAATATCGAGTGAGCGCCCATTAAATATGAGTATTATGAACGAGTTACTCACATGTTATTCGACAATTGCTCTAAATTTAAGTATTCACCTTTTCTCGTTTCGTGTCAATGTGTGGATGCACATCAAAGAAAGCGATTATTTCCCGTATTGCTGTGGTGTGAATCTGAACTTTTTAATCTGCAAAATGAGAATATCCGTTTCAAGGCATTTGCTATTCGGCGAGTTCTCGGTGAATACCAGTAATTCGATTATGAAGAGTCGGTCGAATTCCGACTGCTTGGCGCCTTGCACGACAATTTGTAATAATTGAAAACGAGAGAGCTTGTCTCGAATAGGTTCGCCTAAGTGCTGATTACATGCAATACAATTGTACGGAAAAATATAGGAAATACATGTGTCTCATACTTACAGAAAATTGAAGAATTTCTTAGTAGTTGTTCGTAACAAGAAATTCGTCAATTCCCTTCAACATGCAGTACATCTTCGTCTCAGTCTAGTTAATGAATGTTATACGTCTGGCGGAAAGATCATGGCTTCAAAATTGGGCAAAGAAAACAGAGAACAGATGTAGGTAAATTCTCATTTATTAATAGAACCATGCAAAATTGGGACAAATTACCTGCAGCAGTGTTAGAGACTTTACCTCAGAATGTCAAAAATTTTAAAACTAGATTAAATAAATTGTTATTTTTTTAGAATATGTTAACATTAAAATTATTTTTTTTGTATTATTCTTGTTATTTTATATTAAGGTTACCTTTAGCGTAGGGTTAACACATTAATTTTATAAAATTGTATTCAGTAATGTTTAATGTTCATTTTGGGTATTTGTTGTATTTATGTAGTGGTTAGATGTTTGTTTTATGTAGATTAATTGATTAGAAAACGCTACCACCGGAATTATTTCATGTCTTCTAAGTAGCGAAATAAATATTCTATTCTATTATCCACAGGCACGAATGCGCGGGGCAAGAGGCATCACCCCGGCGGTTGTGGCCAGGGGAAGCGACGGGTCACGGCTGAGGACGGGGTCACGCGCGCGCGCACACGCCTCGCTTGCCCCGAAGCCACTTCAAAGCGACCCCTCCGCGCCCGCCCGCTACCCGCACCCCCACCCCATCCCCGGCGACGCTCACTCGATCTCGGATTCACACTCGCTCGCGGCAGTGTCCCTTGAGACCGGTGTATACGGTACAGCTAGGTCGAGTTCAGCCGCTGTCTGGAGGAGAATTCTGGCGGCCGGCTGCTCTGATCGGTAGTTTTCTACTAACACCAGGCGAATGCCGGAAAAGTGCCCTAACAAACGAGCCGCGGTCCGCGCATGATCTTTCCTTCGTCTTTCTTGTTCAATCCTCATCCCTTACACACACACTTACACTAACATGAACTAACTACTACACATGTCGGGAGACCGGTCGGGGGCTTAGAGCTTGTCCCGGCTAGAGAGATGTCCAGCGAGAGATATCTGGTTGGGGAAAACTCCGCTAGTCGATGAAATGTCGGCGCTGGATTTCGCCATCCAGCGGGGGAAGATCACCACCGCCTCCCGACGAAAACTACAGCAACGTGCACTATACTTACTGGACTAATAGCCTCAGTATATGGCGCGCCCGGAATCTAATAATCAATGAACCAGGAACTTCAAGATCTCAAACTAGAAGTATAAAAGTCAAAAGTTGCATACATACATTCTGTATAAATTCTGTAGGTTTTCTGTAAAGTAATTCTGTGTGAATCGCCACAAGATGCTGCTAGGGAGTCTACAGGGAAACAACTGAAATGCGCGGTCCCAGTACTTTAAGTGGCGGTGTTTCTGGGCGTGCGTTCTGGCTGTATGATCTTTATTAGATATTAATTAACAATGAGGAGCATAGTGAAGAAAAATAGGAATGCGGGAATACGAAAAGCGGTGATTTATCACAACATCACTTCACACAAACGCACCTTGGCCGATTACCGTCACGTCAGGTAAACACATCTGTTAGGGCACGATTCTGCCGCCAGAGGAACTTGAGTCAAACTAAAAGCTTTCTGTAGGAAAAATTACAAATATGCTCAAAAGTTTCATGCAGAAATCGTGCAGCCTCGACAGCACGTTTCTTTACGTCCAAACTGCACGAAAACTGTACCATATGAACCGGCCTTGACATGTCTGTTCCAAACCCACTTTCCCCCGGTAGAACCACTAGTGTATTTATTATTTGTAAAATGAAAATGGTATCTTTAGGTGCGCCGCGTAGAAACGATCTTGAAGGCGAGGCTTGTTTCTGGTTGCCTGTGAGAAATTAGCCTTTCAAGGCGGCGCAACACACGCGGCTTTCGGCGAGTCAAGCTTAATGACTGATTTACACTTTACCAATGAGCGTCCCAGTTGAGGTTGCCTGTAACTAGCAAGCGCAGACTGACAATATTGAAACGCCTTCTTACAAGTGACTTGTAAGACCTATGCGCCAGTCATTGGCGATACCAGCTGAACAAGGATATTTGGCTTACTGGCAGGCCACAGACCCCTCCACTTCTTTTTGAAACAGGCGACCTCTATACTCTCAAGCTGGCTACTCGCACTGACCAACACCACAGAACAGGAACAACTATTGCTCAATGTCACGCATTTACACTGGTTATATTACCGGACCAAGCGAAGTGTAAGTCTGACGCTGAGGGCTGCACTACTCTTTGTTTTTCATCGAGGAGAAAGAGACAGAGCTGTTGGTATACTCAGTTTAACTGAAAACTGTAGCACTGATTAAGACCAAGGTGCGAAGACGGCCTTCTTGTAATGCCGTTGTATGTTCAACAATATAATACCCGTGACAGTCCATTCAAAATCACAGGGAAATGCTGACGCTTTCGATAATTATATTAATAAATATTAATAACAATACGAAGAATAGAAGTATTTTGAGTCCCTGAAAGTAACCACATATTCCGTACATGCTACAAAACGAATTCTGCAACATGAATACATTATATTATTCAATATAATGAAAAACATCCAGAAATTTTTAACATCCAGATTCCCATAAAATATAATGTAGTGGAGCTGTGTTTCAATCGTTATGAATGTCAAATTATTAAGTGCTTTCTATGTACGTAGCTTATTCCAAAAGTAAGGTCCGATTCAACCTAACTACCTGAATTTTGGGGCGAATATTAAAATATGCATGCGCGCCGACTACCGGCATGTCTTGCCCATCAAACGCCGCCATTACCGTTGTTATTGCCGCTGTGTGCTGTTTACAGTGTCAGTTCGTAATGTTGAAGACTACCGATCGGCCGCCGACTTGAAGTAAGGTCAGTGATTCGTTTTTTGTCAGCAAGAAACGTTTCAGCGGCAGATATTCACCGGCAGTTAAGTGAAGTTTTGGGGTCCTAACGCAATGAGTGACAGTAAAGTGCGTATGTGGGTGCGAGCTTTTAATGTAGAACGGGAAAATGTGCATGATGAACCACACTCTGGCCGGCCATCAGTGATCACAGATGATTTGGTCAATGCCGTTGACGAAAACATTCGTGATTCGACGATCGACGATTCACTATTTCCAGCTTAGACTTGGAACAACACGCAAGGTTATGGCGACAGTGTTTTGGGATAGACATGAAGTTTTGTTAGTCGAATTTATGGATTTCGGCGGATTAGGCAGCCGATTTCTATGACAGTGGCATTCAAAAGCTTGTTGAACGACGTGAGAAATGTTTAAATAAGTATGGAAGTTACGTAGAAAAATAGATAAAGATGTAAGGAATGTAAATATAACAATTGTTTTGAAAAAATATTTGATACTTTTTAAAAAAAACAACAACTGACCTTACTTTTGGAATAACCCTCGTAATTATCGTGATGTTTCTATGGAAAAGTATCTTGGGAAAAACTAATTGGGCTGATTAATTAGTATTACGTACTATGTCATGCAAAAAAGTTTAATTACCTTTGAACATAAACATTAATGCAGCAGACCATTTCGCCCTGGCGCTAAAGCGAGACGCAGCTTTCCCCATTGTTAGTTCTCAGGTGCGCTTTTCTCTCTTCAGTCCTACACTTCGCTTGGTCGGGTTATACTTCCATGATCCACGTGGTCAGTGTAATCTTATTTATGTATTATTATAATTATTACTGGGAAGCAGAAGAATATCTAAATGTGGCAAAAACAAACTACCCAGTTTGTCCATTCTTTCTCCAAAATATAAGAACCGCGAAGCTAGGAATGCGAAAATTCTAGCAATTGCAAATGAAAGGAATTAACAACTTCTCCAAGGCAGTTGTGTAAAAGATAAAAAGTTGAAAAATTGTTTATGACCTAATTTCAAAATCTATCTTTAAGAAACAGATTTTATTAAGGAAAAATCGCTATCTTTAATATTTTAATTATAGAACGTCGCCGGAAAAAATTTGAACTTTTACAATTTTCGAAAAATCAGAATGTTTAACGAATATGAGACCATTCTCTTAAACATCCTGCCACACTATCCAATATCAAAACGTTGGGGCCATTTTTTTAAAA
>JAHLJT010000631.1:249055989-249141169 GCA_031308135.1 Acheta domesticus
TTTTTCAAAATGCTCCTCTTCAAAAATTTTGAAAACATTGTTAAAACATTTCTTATATGGTTTTGAACTGTCCATGTAAGATATATTTTGATTCATTATGGGTTCATAAGGTAATCTTTATTTAAAATGTACAATATTTACTTACTGATTTAAAATGCATTTCATTGCAAATTAGAAGCCTTAATATAAACAAATTATTAATGTTGTATTTTGTTGTTGGTGAGTTTGTAGTGTTTATTACTACTTCTATATTATTATTATTATTATTATTATTATTATAATAACATTACATTATATTTATTGTCAATTATCAACTTAAATAACTTCACAATAGAAGGTCTCCGACACATTGAAATAAAAATTACATTTATTTTGTGATCGAGCAAGCAAATGGAATATTTTTCGGCTTTGGTTGAATCAAAGCTGCATGTTCCATACTTGAAGGAATGAGTCACTTGTTCAAACACACTCACTGCTAGTGGCAAGTGGCAGGCTAACATGTTGTCACTTGCATCCACTGAACAACTTGTATCAATTCAATTAAAAATTCTGAAAAAATCCGCATATGTTTTTTGTATAAGCATTTGAGTAAACTCCTCGTGAGCGTGCGTGGGGATTTGCGGTTCCGTCTCTTACGGTTAGACCACTTCCCGTGCACCAATCGAGATATACGTGGTGTCATTCGACGTTGTCTCGGTTTCCTGTTGGAAGAACTGATAATTTGTTTTCAGATCGGCCATAAAATTCTAAGAAATTTCAAAAACGTGTTTTCGGGTTTTGGCGCTGCGATCTTGGTGAGTATGCCGGAAACTAAATCAACACCACCTCGTAGATATAGGTTCGGATATATGGATTAAACTCCAGTACCAATACCGACGAAATGAAAGAGAGAGACGACGACGAAGAAGGCGAAGAAGAATACGGAGACGGCGAAGAAGACGGAGACGATTGAAGACGAATCTGTTTTTATTCCCTGTCTCTAGGTGACAAAAAAGTAATGTCTTTATAAAATCCATTTTTGTGACCAAACTCTACATATCTAACAATTTCTTGCATATTTCAACATTTTTGGGGCATTCTTCAATGTAGTGACGTCTCTTGACTCTGGAACTAGAGCGCTGGCAGTGGAGGAAAGTGTTAACCCCCACAATACTCTTTTTGCATACAAATTTAGAGTACAATTTAATTACATAAACAAAATCCCTCATTTATTTTAATTTATAATATTGGAAGAATGAGGTAATGCTATTCGCAAAATAACAACGAGGGTGTTGTAGTTTCTACAGCAAAGATTGAAAAATACAATTTATAATATTTAAAAATACATGCTCAACATTTTTCACATCTTTCATTTAAAAAACTACATTCTGAAATATTATTAGCTTAGGCCATGATTGATCAATATCAATTTTTCGTTTCTCTTTCACATAAAAAATGAAGCAATTATTGAAAAACTTTTGTCCTATTGTGTCACTATCAATATCGAATTGTAACGGAATTGATAACCGAATTGTAACGGATATTGATAACGAATTGTAACGGATAACCACGCGAATAAGATATATCATTGATATTAGTTTAATGCTATCTGAATTATTCGATCGGACGAAGAACGGCTGAGGGGGGCAGTCCTGCCACTCGCGCCGGCCGTGCCGGGCCACTTTTGGAGAGGACGCAATGTCTGAACGCGTGTGTTCGCTAAAATGGCGGCCCCACGCCATACTAACATGTAGCGTCTGTGGCCGTGTAGCGCAATAAATGTTGGTCCTACAAATATGAAAGTGTAATCATTTTGTATGCGTGGTACCTTCTAACTGCCTGCCAGCAATGTCGCAATCCACCTCGTCCTTCTGAGTGCAGCTTTATTTTTATGATGATGCGTGTAACTAATGACCGGATTTTCGAGCAGTAAAACTCTCTAAACGTGCAATAAAAACACCATTACGTGCAAAATCATGGAATAAAAAGAACAAACCTTGCAAATCGGTGTTATGTAGCCTAAAAAACTCCAGTAAATCTACTTATCAACGTTTTTTATTTTGTTGGATGTGATATTTAGGGTGAAAGAAGAAAACATGATTTTAGTGTTTTTTATTATAATTAAGTTTGTACATATTGCTTAATCAAACCATATTGACATTTTAAAAGTTATTCGCACACAAAATTAAATTAGATAAAATACAAAACAATTAAATACAAAAATTGAAAAAAAATTTACCTTCAGAAATCAAAAATAATTAATTTACAGAAGAAATGTTCTTAATTGTTTTTCATTATTATTTACAATTGTTTGTACTTCGCGCGAGAGTGTCCTCGTACAGGCCAGGGCCTACCACCAGCGCCCCGGCCTCGCGGCCATGAGTTAAGGAGATACATGTCAGCACGAGACATCCCCGCGCCGTATTCTGGGCTTTCTCAACCTGAGAAGTGAATTTTCTCATCGTTACACAGCAACACAGTATACTGGAACATTACAAGGAAAGCACACACTACAAACTTTATCGGCCAGGAATCGAACCCCGGGACGCGTCATGGAAAGCGAGCATGCTGAACCAAGTCCAATGAGCTAAGCCGCCAGGGCAGAATTATGCATATTTCCAAATTATTTTTTCTGAGAAATTATTATATCTTCTATCAATATATGATTCAGACAGGGAAAAAAATCGTTCTGCATTTACATTTGTGTGTGTGCCGATCCTCACTCTGACGTATGTGTTCACGAACTAAAAGCGGTCAAAAACTGCATTTATTCCTCTTGGTTTCTCAGGGCATAATCTGTTCGAGAGGTCCGATGAAATTAGAAACGCAGAGCGTCCGCCACCACGCTTCGCGCCCAACGTATGGTCAAATGTGACTCGCGCATACAGTCTCGTATGGTAGATTCAGCGAAGAATAACACAACGGATATTTGATCCGATGGGGAAGATGGACCCGAAAATAGCGTTGTCTGAGGGTCCGCAACCAAGGGCCGGGGACCTAGTTCGTAATAACACCGGATATCCGTGCGGCATTAACTCACTCTCCGAAATTTGAGTTAGACAATAGGCATCATGAAATGGATAGACGCCTCAGTTCATAGGCCAACATAATGCGGAATTAATTACATATTAAACGGTTTCGCACATGCATTACTGGTTTTGTCATTAAACCTTTTCGTAAATGAAACATTTAAAAAAGATAAACAAGTGATAATATAAAAATTATATTTATGCAATAATTTATGAACCTTGCAAATTCGTCCAGCAAGAACTAGAAATGTGCAATTTTCATGCAGAATACCCAAAAACGTGCAATATCGTGCAGTAACCCTCAAAACTTGCAATTTCGTGCAAAATAAAACAAGTAGTAAAAAAACGTCCGTTTCATGATTCAAATTTGTGTCAAAGTTTCATCCAATTTTAAGTTGGCTAAAAAGGTGCAATTACACGTGAATCCTGTCTTTACTCATAACAAATCAAGGAAAGTTAAATAATATTGCAAAGAGTAGGGTTGTACTTGCCCGATCCGGTATTTTCGTACTACTTTACTTTTCTCAAGACTAAAAACCTTTTCTAATATTTTTGTGACTATCAAGGAAAGCGAAAAGCTAACTATCAAGGAAAATTGAATATATTTTTTAAATGTTGTTACTTCCGTTAACGTACGTATACACGGAGTGGATATACGTAGTATAGGAAAGTTATGTAATGCTGCGCGAAAAAAATGGCCAATTTTCGGCGGAAAAAAAATTAATTGCCGGGCCGTGAAAACGAATAAGTGGATAAAACCAGTTGCTAAATTAAGAAAAAAAATCCTCTATCTCGTGGTGTGTGGTCAAAATCCATGATTTGTTGCTTCTTTATACTTAAAAATCGATTGACGGCATTCCGTCCGTCTGTCTGTCTGTGGTCAACGCTAGCGCCTAAACCGTTCGGTCGATTTTCTTCAAAATTGATATTCCCAGTCGATCTGATTCTAGTCGAAGCTTTGTGATTTTGAAAAGATTCTTTAAAATTTGGGGGTACTTTATATGAGCCCCCTGGGGATTTTCAACATTTTTCTCAAAAACGGCTCCAAAATTTTTTCTTTAAATTTCTTGTATGAATAGAGGAAAATACACTTTTTAACATGGCATAGGTCCGATTTTCACGTACAGCTCTGAATTTTCGAAAATTGTGAAAGTTTGAATTTTTTCGGCGTCTTTCTCCAACTACAAATTGAAGATAGAGATTTTTTCTTCAAATAAAATTTGTTCTGCATATTGAGTTCTTTAATAAAGGTCATGTAAATGTTTTTTCACAATTTTGGTAGTTTTCGTGCAATATTGCCTGCAATATGTGCAATTTAAAAAAATTACAAAAACAAAATTTTCTCAAAAACGGCTCCAATTTTTTCTTTAAACTTTTGGTAGGGATATGGGTAAATGTACTCTATCAATGACATAAAAGCCATTTTGGTCTATCGGTTGGTTTTTTCAAAAATTACCAAAATGTAAATTTTTTTACTTGTCTCTCACGTCGTTAATATTTACATTATCGGCGATTTTTTTACATTATTATATTTACGAGTATAGATGCTTTAAATATGTCAAGTAAAGTTTCTCGAAAAACACTACCGTTTTCTGTGAAAAGTAGCTAAAATTTCGGCATTTTCAGAAATGCTCAAACGTCATTCTTCTCGTATATGGCTGCAATTTTTTTCTTGAAACTTTGTAACGGATAGTGCTAATTACACTCATTAGTATAGCGTGAAGTTTATTTTGAGTTGTTTTTTCAAAAATTATATAAATGTAAATTTTTGAAAGATCTCTCACATCTTTAATATGCACATTATCCGCAATTTGTAAACATTGGTATATTTGTGAGGTTAAGTGCTTCAAATAACTTCAAATAAGGTATTTTGAAAAACTCAAAAATTTTCTGTGAAAATGAGCTTCGAATTCGCATTTTTAGTAGTGCAGCTAAAACGCCATTTTCTCTTAAACGGCACATAATTTTTAAAGAAAATTGCCATTTACGCTAGGTTTTAGTGTTCTTTAATATTCTAAAATTAATGTTTCTGTTCTACCAATAGGAAACCGAAAAATTAGAAAATGAAAAAAAAAATGTACTTTTGGCGCTTGATAGATGGTAGCCGGCAAGAAAGAGTATGTGGCAATTCCGAATAGCTAGCGAAGACCCAGGAAAATAGAAAACTAATACGGAAAGTCTGTGCCATTCTGTAGCACCACTAGTTTAAAGAAGTATGAATTGTTCCAAGAACATCTCTCTATAATGCTGAATAAACCTAATTTTAAAATTTGTTTTCCAACATCAATTGCATTGTTATTTATTTTTTTGATATTCTGCAAGTACATTAGAGGTTTCATGATACATCTACTTTCCCTACACCTACGTACGTATGATATAGGGAAAGTTATGTAATGCTGCGCGAAAAAAACGCGAATTTTCCGTCGAAAAAAAAACAACAACAAAAAACATGCTGCGTCCTGATAACGATAAAGTGGATAAATCCACTTGCTAAATTAAGAACAAAAAATCCCTACCACATGGTGCAGCCAAAATCCTTTAGTGGGTCTTTGATACAAAACAACCAGTTGAAAGCAAAACTTCTGTCCGTCTGTGAACAACGCTAGCGACTAACTGTTCAGCCGATATTCTCCAAAATTGATACTTCCCAACGATCTGACTGATCTCGTGGCCCCTTGAATTTAAAACCGATATTTTAATTTTGGGGGTACTTTACATAACGCCCCTGGAACATTTTCAAAAATTTCAAAAAAATTGCGGCAAAAATTACAAAAGCAAGATTTTCTCCAAAACTGCTGAATCTTTTTTCTTTAAACTTTTGGTAGGGATAACACTAAATGTACTCTATGAGATTACATGATCGCCATGTTGCTCTATTCTTTTGTTTTTTCAAAATTACAAAAATAATTTTTTGACTTGTATTTCACGTTGTTAATCATTACATTAGCTGCGATTGTTCACATTATTATATTAATGAGTACATGGGCTTTAAATAATGTCAAGTAAACTTTCCCGAAAAACTCAACAATCTCTGTGAAAACTAGCTCAAAATTCGGCATTTTCAGAAACGCTCAAACGCCATTTTCTCAAAAATGGCTTCAAATTTTTTGTTCAAACTTCTCTAAAGGATAGTGCTACTTGCCCTCTTTAATATGACGCAAGTTCAATTGGGGTATATGTATTTGTTTTTAAAAAAATTAGAGAAATGTAATTTTTTTAAAGATCTCTAACATCTTTATTATGCACAATTCCAGCTGTTGTAAACATTATTGTATTTGTGAGTGTAAGTGCTTCAAATGACTTCAAATTAAAAACTAAAAAACTATTTTGAGAACTCAAAAATTTTCTGTGAATAAGAGCTTCCAATTTCGAATTTTCAGTTGCGCTAAAACGCCATTTTCTTGAAAACGACACCAAATTTTTCAACGAAAATGACCTTTTAGAACATGGTTTAACTTTTTTAATATTCTTAAAATAATATTTTTGTTATACTATTAGGAAACCAAAAAATTAATAAAAATGTCAAAAAATATCGTTTGGGTGGCGATAGATGGCAGCTGTCAAGAGTATTGGCAAGTCTGAATAGCTAGCCGAGACCAAATGAAAGGAAAACTAATAGGGAAAGTCTGTGCCGTTCTGTTGCACTACTATTTACATTTAGTCTGGGAAGCTCAGCAACAATGTCATATTTTGGCATACCACAATTTTTCACGTCATTTCAAGTGGACCTGCTAATTCCATACAGTTCAGTAGTTTTTTCTCACTTAATTTTTCACTATTTACTTTTTCATTGCATAGTGTATTTTAACTTCATCATAGGTTTGTAAACCTAAGATATTTTGATTTTTTTATTTGTCTACGTGGCAAAGTTACAGTGCAAGTATGGCGACAACAAAAAAGAATTTTGTGTCAAATTAAGCAATGTTTACAACATTATTTATAAATTCTATGCTTTAGAAATAATATATAAACCCATCATTGTAAATTGTTTCAATGTAAGAATTTCCACTCAAGGGATATAAACGTAGGGACAAGATAGCCAGTATGGCAATGTTACCCTAGAAGCAGTAAGTTCTTATACGCTATTAATACATTTTGTTTCGTTTATAATGAATAATTATTAAATCACGACATAGCATGCCTAGGACATGACATGTTTACTTATCTATATCGTTTATTTCAACTCAATTAATTCAAAATTAACGAAGTTTCGATTACGAGATTTGGCTGCATCATAATACACCGTACATATTTAAGGACAATTTAGGTTGCCAACTGTTACCCTGGTGTAAACTTCGTGGGCTTCCGTCTTACCCAGGTTTCGCTGTATATCAATTCGCTGTTATCAAAGCTAACATGAAACACAAATGAATATGAGATCTTACTGTAGTACTGAAGCATATGAGTACCATTCGATTTGCATTATGATTTGAATATTTAGATATAAATTCTTGAGTGTCGTGAAGTAAGATTCTCAGTATTTTAAAAAGTTGCAGGATAAACACTCATATATAAAAAGTTAACTTCAACTACTCGGTTACTGAGAGAAGGTTCTAAGAATAAACGAAACTGACTTCGCAGCCAATAAATTTTCACGTCGTAGTCATCTTATCCTCGCGGAAGATCGAGGTTTAACTAAACCCGGACATATTTTAGTCCGATTCCGAAACGGCTTGTGAAGTGGATTCAAATTTAGGAGTTTGTTCCGCTGGGGACAAAAACAAATTTTGTTGAAGTGTTTTCATGTTTCGGTTGTCTAACCGACTTTTAACCTCAACTGTGTGTCGAAGTGCGCGCAATTAATCTTCGTTCTTCGATGTAATAATCAGCTAATCCGATTGTATAAATAATCCCGCGAATTTGAAAAAGAAGGTAGACTTATATATAGTAGAACTGAATTCTTTTGGAATAATAGGATAATACTTCAGTACTGTAGACTAGTAGTGCCCATTCATTGTCATGAGCATTTAATATTTAATCTTAATTTAGTATTGTCTACTTTACGCTTCCCTCACCCATGTTATATTGTTTTGATGTTTTCTTCTAAATTTCTTACAGATTGTTTATGCATGCTCCCTAATATGGAAACTAGCCTGAGAAAAACTCGTTCCTCAAATTTTACAATTAAGGAGAAGGCACTTCTGGTGGCCCTTGTTAGAAAGTATGAGGATACTATTGAAAACAAAAAAAGTGACAAAGTGGGGACTACAGCAAAACACAAGGCATGGTATTACTTAACTAAAGAATTTAATGCCTCATCTGGGGAAACTCCAAGGACAATAGACACCTTGCAGAATTGTTGGAATAATTTAAAGAAAACCACTAGGCGGATTCTGGCAGGTACTATAAATATAAATGCGGTAAAATCTAAATGGGTAATTTACGTCATTGGTTACTAGTTACCTAATAGGATATTTAAAAATTTGTTCATATATTCTTATACAATTAAAAACTCAAAGCATGTTCCACAATTTTACAGGCAATGCTGCCAGAACAAACTCCTTAAAATCCATTGAAGATCAAGTAATGGAAGTTATAGGTGTACCCAGGAAAGGATCATTAAATGATCGTAATGATGACACCAATGATGCAGGTCCTTCATGAACAACAAATTTTCTGATATGACAGTTATGCATTTAGTATATATGTATGTTCAAGTATGTGTGTGTGTATGTATGTGTATGTATGTATATAATACATAAAAACAATCTTTTACAGTAAAAAGTAATCATTAAAATACGTTTACAAATATCAATATAATGATTGTTTCAACTTCTTCATTTTCTTTTTTTGTTTCTCAGTGATAATGAAAGAACAATTACTATCTTCTGATTGCCTCTCAGAGGATTCTACAAGAATCTGTATAACAACTGACAACTTGCCAATTGTGGAAGAATGTTTCTCACTTAAGACCAATGGAACTTCAGAGGAAGCAGAACTTGAAGGATTTGAAGAAAACCCTACTAACCCTGCTAATCCTGTGACCCACCAGCAGTTGAACAACCAGAAGAGAGTGCCTCTACACCTGCAGAGAACGATGAGTAAGTATCTAGTATCATAAGTGTCACGTAACATTTTGGGTGTCAAAGCAAAAATGAAACAAATTTAATTAAGGTTTATTTGTACCATTTGATGTATGAAAAATAATGTAAGAATAATTTTCAGTTCAGAGACCTTATATTCTCCTAATGATGAACTAGACTTATATAATTAATCAATCAGATACCATACTGAATTATCTCTCTTTCAGAAAGAATTGCAACAGTTGGCTCTCATATTTATTGTTCCACATATAGTTCCAAAAGGTCCTTAAAGCTTGTCAATCAGGTGAAAATCATTAGCTTCATTGTGTTTAGATATTCTAAGGATGATGTAGAGAGAAAATCATATATATATATATATATATTTTTCTTCTTTCTTTTCTTACAACTCTTTAAATTGGTGCAAACAGATGCAACTGTACTCGAAGCAACCATCCTATCATCTCTTCAGAATATAGAAAGCAGTACCCGGCATAGAGAAAAATCTGACCCAAGGAGAACAGATGTTATTCAAATGATGATGCAACAAATGAAAGAGGAAATAGAATTTCGGAGGGAAGAAGCTCAACACAAACGGGAGCTCTTTGAAATACAGAAACAGCAAGAATTGGTAAAACTAAAAATTCTCCAGAAAGCCCTGCAAAGTGCAAATGTAACTATAAGCATGTCTGGAACATCAATACATATTGGAGAAAAATAAAATGTGTACTGTTGGACATGGATATTATTTTTTAAACAGTTCTGTTTTGTCCTAATTGTAATATAACATACTAAGATGCAATGCACAATTTAAACAGGCTGCCAGGCATTCCAAACTGATAAAAAACATTGAGGAGGTGAAGTGTTGATGAAACATGAATGTTCTCACAATTTTTTTTATATTAATTTCTTGTTAATTTGGAATGTGGACCTAATAAAAGTTAGCAATATATTGCCATCTACTATATTTTGTTTTTGGTAATTATGAATGTAATATCCAAGCTATTGAATAGAGTTTCATTAACAATTTTATAAAACTGCATAAAATTAGAAGCATTAGAATAGAACTCTTACATCAGAAGGTACCACTGGTCTTAATGGTGACGTTAAGAGGATTGGAGATGGTTTATTAGATGTGGAAAATAACTATATACCCTTTGATAGTGACACCAAAACAGTTCAGATTTCACAGTAGAATATCCTCTATCAGAGGTGGTATTTCGGATCATTAATTGGGGGGGCAATTGGGTTACGAAGATGAAAATATTCATTTATATTAATGCTTTAAGTTAATTGTGCTGCAATTATATACACTTTTCAATTTTGTTAATTATTTAATTGATTATTATTGAATTTATTAGTTGAACACAGAGGTGGCAATCATTGCTATTTGGACAGGCCAAACTGAAAAATTCAATGATGCATCTTTCTTAGTGGATATTATATCGAATATCAAAAATGTTTGTTATTTATTGTGATCTAAATGTTTGTACATAACTGTAGGATACATATTATAAAATCTACATTAATAAATTCTTTTAATTAAAATACAATCTTCTGTGTTTGGCAAGATCAAAGTTATTTATAGTTTTCTTTGTAGGAGGAGGTGATAATAAGAACCCCCATTTTTATTTCGAGTTAAAAAAAATGAATTTAATTCTTTTGACCAAATATGAAAACTTCATCTTCAACATTTCTGTAAACTTGCCTCATACTTCTGCCAACTGTCATCTTTCGCCACCTAAAGTACATTTTTTTAAAAACTTTTCTCAATCTTCAGGTTCCTAATAGTAGAACCGAAATATTACTTTAAGAATATTAAAGAACAGTAAAACCATGACCTAAATGGCAATTTTCATTGAAAATTTGGAGCTGTTTTTTAGAAAATGGAGTTTAAGTGTTACGGTAAATGCGATATTTGAAGCTCTTTTCCACAGAAAATTTTTGAGTTTTCCGAAACATCACTGGAAGTCATTTAAAGCACTTTAACTCAGAAATGTGACAGTGTGTACAAATTGCTGGAAATAAGCTTATTAACAGCATGAGAGATATTTCAAAAAATTACATTTGTGTAATTTTTGAAGAAACAAAAGAATTTTCCAAATTCAACTTTGTCATATAAACAATGCCTTTAGCACTATCCACACAAAAAGTTTGGATCTTTTTGAAACCTGAAAAGATTTGTGTGTAAAAGAGTATTTAATTTCATATTTTCAGGAACACTAAACGCCATTTTCTCAACAACGGCTCAAACTTTTTCAACAAAAATGTCGTTATATGACAAGGCTTTTCTCTTCTTTATTATTCTTAATGTAATATTTTGGTTCTACTGTTAGGAAACGGAAAAATGAGAAAATTTTTTTAAAAAATTTACTTGGGCGGCAATAAATGGTAAATGGCCAGAAAGTCTGTATCATTCTATAGCACCAATACTTATACATACATATATAAGGAGAAATATATGTGGTATAGAGAATGTTATGTGATGCTGCTTTTAATCGATTTTGAATTTTCAACGGTAATCCACGTTTTGGGGGTCCCCTGATACCGAAAAAGTTATTTTTTTCAAAACTTCCATCCAGCTGGTGTATGTGAACAACACTATCACCTAAACTATGCATATGATTTTTTCCAAAGTGAATAAGCCCCTGTTGATCTGGAGTGAGTCGAAGCTGTGACATTTTGAAAAACATTCATTAATTTTTTGGGTACTTTACATGAAGCACTTGGAACCTTTTCAAATTTTCTCAAAAACAGCTCCAAATTTTTCCTTCAAATTTTTTATATAAAGAGATTGAAATACATTTATAAAGATGGCATAGGTCTGATTTACACTGATAACTGCATTTTTGAAAATTGCAAAAGATTGAAATTTTTTTCAGTGTTTTCCTACAACTAGAAAATTGAAGATAGAGAATTTTCTTTCAGGTCAAATTTTTTTTCCTAATTAGTTCTTTAGTTTAGGTCATGCACAAGTTTTTGAAAACTTGCCTTATGAGATTTATGATGTGACAAAATACTGTTTCTGTCTGAAAACAATCTAGTCTGAATAAAAAAGTGTTCCAAAAGAGGAAATCAGAATCACTATAATCACCAGAATCTCTATAATTGAAGCTTAATATTACATATACTGTAAAACATTGGTCCAGCCTATGGTTAACTGTGTTTATTGGTATACAAGATGACGCCTTTTGATATTTTTAAAATCATGGAGAATGTAACACACTGGCACGGTAAATCTGGAGGTGGGGTTCTTACTTTGCTTGTTACATGTTAGATAACAATACCTACCAAACAGTACCTAGACAATGCTCGTAATGCAAATTATTTTCTACTCTAATGGTTTGAGGCATTGTTTGCTTACCCTAAGGATTAGATACAATGCTGGGTTTTCTACTTTATTAGTAATATATTCATCAATTGGGAAATGTCTTACACATTTCCTCCTCTATTTTACAACTAGTAGTGCTACAGAATGGCACAGACTTTCCCATATTAGTTTTCTATTTCCTTGGGTCTTCGCTAAGCTCTTCGGAATTGCCACAACCTTTCTTGCCAGCTGTCATCTATCACCACCAAAAGTACATTTTTTTGTCATTTTCTTCATTTTTCCGTTTCCTATTGGTAGAACGGAAATATTTTAGAATATTAAAGAACACAAAAACCTAGCCGTAAATGGCAATTTTCTTTTAAAAATTATGTGCCGTTTAAGGAAAATGGCGTTTTAGCGCTACTAAAATGCGAAATTTGAAGCTCATTTTCACAGAAAATGTTTGAGTTTTCAAAATACTTTATTTGAAGCACTTACACTCACAATATAATAGTGTTCACAAATTGCTGGTCATGTGCATATTAAAGATGTGAGAGATCTTTCAAAATAATTACAAATACGTAATTTTTGAAGGAAAAGGGGGGGGGGAACTCAAATGAACTTTACGCTATACTGAAGAGTGTAATTAGCCGTGGCGTAGCGTCAGGGGATGCTGAGCATCCCCGTATATAATATTAATAAAGAACCCTAAATACTGTATTGATAATCTGACAAGTGGTCAGTTGAGCGAAACACGTTTTGTATTAATTTTTAAAATGATTTCCTATGATTGAATTCGGCGGGTTGTTGAAGCTGGTCTGTGATTGCTTGGAAGCTAAATGCTTCTAGCGTCTGCCGAGAGATTGCGACGAGCAATGACGCATGCGCAGATGGCGAGGTTCCCCTCTCCCCTCTTCACCCCTGGCCCCGAGAAAACCGACTGCTTTATGCTATAGGGGGACAAGTTTGAAATCTCCCTTTTGGGAGGTGCTTACTTTCGCGGGCTTCTCCCACCTCTGCTACAGTGCCAGAACATCGGACCTACTGCGCGCGCGCGATTCGTCGCCCTCCCCCAGCAAGGAGGAGCCGTAAGTAAATGTAAAAAAAAAAAAAAAAAAAAAAAAAAAAAAAAAAAAAAAGTCATCAATGTCACTGCAGCCTTCGCTGTGTGACGTCATTGTCGTTCTCACACTCAGAGGAACTGCCCGCAAAGAAACGATAATTTTGTCCATCTTTGCTTTCGTCGACATGTCTGTTTTCATATATTCTTCTTCGATTTTCTTAACGTGTTCACAACACTTCTTCCATTGATTTGGGCAATATTTAGAAAATAATATTCGACATACATTTTCTTTAACTCAGACGGGTACCGATGCTTTCTTTCGTAACATGATTCCTAATGGAACTCCAAACTAAATCGATGGAATTGAGATCAGATGGTTAAAGTGGGTGCTTGATGTTCAGGTTATATTACCTGCAAACGGTTGTCCTAATGTTAGAAACAAATACACACAATATTACGCCTGTGAACTTCACTGGAAATTAGGCCTACGCTAACATAAGACACGCCACGCTGCACAGCACTTGAAGACGAAAGGGACAGGACTGAGGACCAGGGCGATGCTTCCAATACATGTTTCTTTTACTGAATCTTAATGTAAGAGTCAGCGTTTGTGCAGACAGCTGAAACGGTTTTGATTTGGATGGCAGACACTTTTACTGCTGCGCATTGGGCCACGAACAAAGCAGCCTGTCTGTGCGTTAAGAACCCCCTCCCCTCGACCGGCCACGTCGCCTGGCGCGCAGAGCGAGTGAGACAGCGATATTTTCAGGGGAAGTGAGCGGTTGCTGGTGGGAGTCACCCCTCCTCGCGCATGCGCATTCGGAGGGAGTTTTGTAAAATGTCCTGCAATAGAATCCACCGTCGACAATTGGTGCTCTGTGGCATCCACTGCGGAAAGAGCATGGTGGGAAAAAGAGGCTAATTTGAGTAAGTTACTCGTTTGTGCACGAGAGCGCAGCACACTTCAGATGGACAGTAAATTATTTCTCTCTCACTCACTTGTCTATTTATTTATTTATTTATTTATTTATGTCAAAAACAGTTAAAAACTGTGTGTGACGAGCTATGGGGGAAGTGAATTTTGTGCACGTTTTCATAATTCTGTGATTTCTATCCTAAACCATATTCTAGTCGAATTTTGAATACAGAAAAGAGCGTTTTTTCCCAAGTTTTGTTGACAAAATATTCTCTCCTATATAATAAAATATATTTTCTAAGGTAAATTAGCTATAAATTCCTGGGAGTCCCCGGTTGGTCATGGGCACAAACTGTAGAAATAGTACCTGTCTACTATTTCTTAATTAATATCCACGAAATTGAATTATTCCTTAAATAGATTACATATTATTTTAGTCTGCAATGTATAAATTAACAAGTGGTCTCATTGTCATTCGCTTATAAGAATTAAAGCTGAGCCATTTTATAATTTGTTTTCAAGATATCGGCAGTCCTGACTGTTGTGAGGATTTTGTGAGAAGCACCTACACCGTCGTATAATCGAGATCGTTGACATTTTGTGTGTTATTGTTGAGCATCCCCAAACGTGCGAGTAACGCTACGCCACTGACAGACGGACGTTTTCCTTTCAATTGGTTTTTCGGTATCAAGGACCTAGAAAACAGGGTTTCTGGCTACACCACGTGTTAGAGGATTTTTTTCTTAATTTAGCAACTGGTTTTATCCACTTCTTCGTTTTCACGGCCTGGCAATTAATTTGTTTCCGCCGAAAATTGGCCATTTTTCGCGCAGCATTACATAACTTTCCCTATACTACGTATATCACTCCGTGTATACGTACGTATACGGGAAAGTAAAAATGAGGGCACTATGTTGCCCCTTCACATATAACATTTCCCTTAATTTTTATTTTAAACATGTAACTTTTATTTGACTCAGGAAGGGGAGGGTTCAAAATGGAACTCGGAAAATGTGTTACTAAACGCCTTATTTACGAGTTATTTAAAGAGGGGAATTGAAAGAAGCAAATTATTGTGAATATGTTTTTTGAATGGCCCATATTTATTAATGTTAAAAACAATAAACTGACTAACAGTTTGTGATGTTTGAGGAGGAAGAGGAGAAAAAAAAGTCACATTTAATGTCCAGAAGCAAAGCAAGAAACCATCTCACCATTTGTGCAAAAAATCAAGGGAAACATTATGAAATACTACAAACAAGCAAACACGGTGGTGGCTACAGATCAAGAACTATACAATAGGTTTAGTAGGCATAAACAGTCTTACAATTGTACAATACAAAGATTTACTACAGTGGAAAGCCAATTTATTCAAGTGAGCCTTTCTCCTCTCTTCATTGGCAAGAATCTGAAAGTTGGTCGATTACTACAGATCATTGCATGGCACCTGTTTGGCACATTTGAGTTAGTAGCTTTCTCCTGCCATCTGGTGAGGTGGTCAGTTGACAGTCATCACTACTGGGCACTTCTTCTATCACCTACAAGTGTTTTATATTTGCACTTAATACACAAAAACTTAATTAACAATTTAAATAAATACACAAAGTTATTTGTTATTTAAATCATTAGTTAATTATTTTTGTGAATAAATTCACACCAGCTAGTACTATCACCTTGGCCTTACTTGCTTGAGAGGCTGGGTTGACTGTGTACAACAAATATGGGTAAATCATGATGGGAGGTATTACCTTTCTTGTTCTAACTACTCTCCCTCCATGCTAAGCACTGAACTGTAATAGTGTGCAGGAAGGGGGAAGAGGGTAAACTATGTGAAAGTGAGTTGTGAGGAGATTACCAAAATGACACTGAGCCACCTAAATTTATTGTCACAGTGTAATGCAGCAATGACTGCTGTAAAATGAATTTTCCTTCTTCTTTTTATATTATGTTATTCAATGCCTGTGCTTCATTTGTGGACTTCTCACATCAATACTAATTTTTTCCATTAGTTCCCAGATATTCCTAAGCTACTTTGTGCCAGATATTCACATGTACTTTCCATTCTTCTTCTAGATCTTCACTGATTGGTTTTGTACTTAAGAATATGATCATTCTTCTTTAATACAGCAATTTAATGGAAATTTCTTTTGATAAGTACTTATGACTTCTGTTTGTAAGTCTCAGCCTGGAGCTTCGAATCTATTTCATCTTGGACTTCATTATTGCTTAGGAAGTGAATAAAGTGACAGATTCCTAAAAATCTTATCTTTATTGGAGAATTTGCCAGTTTTTCATGAGGCAGGCAATAATTAATAACCAACTTGTACCCTCTGTTTGCTCGAGTGACAATGGCGGTCCTTGTGGAAGTCTGAAAGCAAAAAATTGTGAAACTGAGAAAGTCTTAAGTTAGACTGTCATTCTGATATATTCTTTTTTTGTGATTGGATTAGGGATTTTGCTGGCTGACACGATCATTCTTATTTCAAGTACCATAAAATGGGGTGAATAGGATCACTTTTCATGTTCAAAAACCTGTATCAGCTCAACCAATCGTGGTAAAGTGATGAAACAAATCCATTTTATGGGTCTTGGTCTGTAGTTTTGAATCCTATTTCTGATTTACAGTATATTGTTAAAACAGAATTTCTATTGGTTATTTTTTATTGGAATCCTATTGGTCCGATAGTCGGGGTGAATAAGATCAGCCATGCAATTTTCATTAATTAATGCATTAAGACGCTCGTTGCATGATTAGGATCACTTAATTTATTTTTAAAAAATGTTTGAAAAATATGGAACTAAAGTACATATACTACTGCAACTATTTTATGCATAAAAACTTACAAAATTGACATAAAAAATAAACAGGCAAAATAATGCAACTTATTCTAAATACAGATGGTCAACAAAAAATCTGTTTTTGTCCCCTTTGAATTTTGGACACTTTTATTCTCCTCTCGATGTGAACAGGAGTTATTTCACATATATTGTCTACATCTGGGTAAACAAACACAGTTGTTTTTTCCAATCCTCTTTCGGAGGCACTTTATGGTTAGTAGGGATTTAGAGGCAGTAAGAATTTTCCCTATGAATCTCCTGTTATGCTTATTTGTTTCACATTTAATTATGACAAAGTCACGAGGAAGCAGTTCGCAAGGGACAATCTTCTCAGATTCTCTAATGATGCTTGTGCCATCACCTGTGTTATCTTGCAATCTGGAATTATCATTGTTGGAAGGCATTGATGAGTTCCGCTGAGGATCTTCATCAATTTTAGGACCGTCACTCTCACCAGAATCAGGGAAATATTCTAAAGATACACACTTTCCAGCATGTACACGAACCCAAATCGCCGTTGTCTCATAGGCATTTCATCGGTCCCTCACAATTCTTGCAGCAGGTGGATTAGGGCTTGGTCAACGTCCTCTGCATTGGCTGGTTCTTCATAACCCTCTACACCAGGGCTTATTACTTTATTTGGATTGAATGGTATGATGCCACATTTCTTGAATAATTTTGAGGCATTTTAACTACCCTGTAAGTTTAAACGAACAAACAATTCAAACATTATACATAACAGGAAGTATAATTCAACCATCTGCAAGTCTGATTATAGTTACTTTCCTCTGATCCCATTCACTCCGTATCTTTAGACAGTGTTCATTCAAACAAAAAATATTAATATTAAGAAGTTTATACTTATGAAAATTGGAGGAGCAGCTGAATTCAAGATAAAATTCTCGTTCGAAGCATGCTCTTTGATAATAGAGAAGTCCAGAACACACTCCACAGTAAACAAAGTTTTTACACATGGGATTTCCAGGCTGGTAGTGTGCTTTGATTTGCAACTTTTATTTCTACTCTGTGGAATTTTATAGGTTTTAAAGTTGTTTGCAGGATTTGATCTTATTCACCCCGTTTTATGGTACCCTCTGGATATTGCAGTCTTGTGAAAATTTTCAATGAATTCTTCTAGTCTGTAAAATGCAACTACAGAAAAATATCATCTGTAAATCTTCCAGCTTTTTAGTAGAATTTTGCCTTTCACATTTTAGTAACAGTAAATTGTTTTTTTCTAGTACTTGATTAAAAGTATGATTACTCGTGCTGTTGCACTTTAGCTTTTTGAAAGACTTCACTATAAGTCACTAGTTTCCTATAACCAATAGAAGATATGTTCATCCATTTGTGTAATTTGTCTTCTGGGTGATTACATTTTTAGATCAGCAGGCAGCAATTTTAATTCTGCAAATTCTCTTGTTTTAAATATAAGAGAAAGAACATACATCTTCAGAATCTAAGAGTATACTTATCTTCAGACTTTATGAAATCTTAATTTTATCAATAATACTGACCATCCACTTGCGTTTTGAAGATGCAGTCACTAATTACATGGCCATTAACAAACAATTTTATACCTCCATGAGTATGTATAATCAAAAGACTCTCATTCTCTTCCAAAATATGAGAAATTCCGGTTCAAACACTGCAAGATTATTTTCAAAAGAGAAAAAAAAATCAAGATAGTCAAGTAAACAAAACAAATTCTATATTTATTTTCAAAATGTATTAATGCTCAACAAAAGAAATACAATATATTAAACATTTTCAATTATCTACAATGTTAATACCAACAGCAGCTAGAATATGAATGTATAAAATCACTCTTACATAAAACATTACGACCCGCTATTGGAAAGTTCTTCTTGCTTGATTTCATCAAGAGCTTTTTGAACAAGGCGTTGCAACTGAAGCGGGAGAGCATCACTTAGTGGTGAAAGGCACAAAGAATCACCTGCAATAATAAATGTGCGCTTATAATATCCCTAATAAGTTCATTCAAGCACACACTCCTCAATGGAGGGA
The DNA here is from genome assembly GCA_031308135.1 of Acheta domesticus. Taxonomy (NCBI): domain Eukaryota; kingdom Metazoa; phylum Arthropoda; class Insecta; order Orthoptera; family Gryllidae; genus Acheta; species Acheta domesticus. Next base: position 249,075,173 of record JAHLJT010000631.1, read on the forward strand.
AAAAAAATAAAATGTAAAGCTTGGTTGCAAATGTGTACCTGCACTTGTAGTATGACATAACTGCGTTCTCCCCAACGAGGATTTATTTCCACTGTCATTATTAATATTGATTTTTGAAGATACATTGTTATGTACTGTATCAGAATTCTGTGAAGATGTTTCACTGGTATTAACGTTCCCTTTCAGTGGCACAATTTTTACAGATTCTTGAGGTTTATTTTCTGAGTTTGAATAACCTTCGTGGGCTCTACACTCAGCTGCATCTATAAGTTTAGAGAGAGAGGGAGACAGCTATAATTGTAATACAAGTAATCTTGTTTAATATAAAAACTGTCCTACATTTTCTGATGTTTGAAACATATGTCATGAATAGTAATAAAATATCTACTTTCTACAACTGCACAACATTAATTCTTAGAAAAAGTAATAAATTACATTGAAACTAATGTTTTTGGAATAGGCCACTGTGAAACTACTCTTGAAATTATTTAAGGTCATAATTAGAGGCAATGTTCTAGATTTCTTTTCAAGTTATTGGGAAAATAGATTACACATAGTAAGACGTGAACATGTCCTGTGCTGATTTAGTTGTTCAATGTGGTATATCCTATGGACAATCCTGGGTCCTTTACTGTTTTTACTCTTCAGCAATGTTTTTAATATTTTGGCTAAAATTGCATTGATCTCTTCTGATCAGACTTCTCTTCAGACGACACTGATGTATTAATCCAAGGTAGTTCATTAGGCACTTGGGTTAAAAGAAGTGAAAAATTCCAAGTGATACAGTAGCACATGGAACAAGAATCATGATGGACCCAATATGTGAAGGTACAGTTCGTGATAGACCTACGCAATATTCAGGGAGTGTGAAAGTGCTCTTCAGAGGAGCAACAAGGACCTTGAGAGGCCCCTGTAGGACTTTTAGGTGCCAACGATAGCAGCTAGGAAGAGAGTAGAGAGAAACCATAATATAACCCTGATTCAAGAGAACAGGAAACTTATACGAGAGTCTGTAACATTTTGTAGCACCAATACATTTTCTTTAATGAAAGGTGTTCTTAGAAACAAGATCTTAGAAAATAACATTGATGAAAATCTCTACAATTTAAAAAAAAGTTTAACATTTGCCTTTGAATTTTTTTAAAGTGTCAAGAAGACTTGAGTTTAGTTTTAAGGCTGGTAGTGTAGGGCTAATGTGAATGGTGTGCTAACTTCAAAGTCAGATCTTTTGCGGGGGATCCCCGCAAGGAGAAAAGAAAAAAGAAGAAAAAAAAATTGCTTATTTGAAACACTTTACAGTTACATAGTGTTATAATATTGCGTAGCCATTACAAATAATGTGAAAAAAGTAGTATACTAGACAAAGTATGTTGTTTTCTTTTTTAATATTAGGTTTAATTTTTGTATTTTATATATTTTCTACATGTTCACAACAGGCTATGCCTTAAGTGAGTATAATTATTTTAGAATAATTAATTGGTAAATTTTACAACCAGTAATACACAAATAAATTCTTAACAGTTTAACTCACCAGAGAGTGCTACACGGTTTTGAATCTATAGTTTCCTCCTTCAGAATCTGAGGACTCTGCTGCAAGAATCCGATTAACGTCTCTGTCAACTTCTGAACTTGGAGTATCCTTCTAGCAATACTTGCGATGGAAAACAGCTACTGATCCACCTTGGACAATATTCAACCGTTGTTTTCAAGTTCAGACACACGTCTTGCCAAAATTCTGGAATGTCAATGTTCAATATTTAATCAATTTATCAGAATATATTAACATTCAATTAAACTAGGTAATGTACTGCCACAAAGGAAAGAGTCTACTCTTTTTCTTCTATTGTAATACTGATATAATAATTGACAGATTTTATAGCTTATTCTAAAACCTGAGTAATTTTCAAAACAAACCTGTTTGCTTTTTTTTGATGAGAGAGAGCCAAGGATTTATCACTTAATGCTTCTAAAAGAGCAAGACATAAACTTTTCATGTCAGCTAAAGTAGCAGCAGTGTTTGGCAACTGAGCAGAGGTTCCATGTTCAAGTAACTGTTGAACTGAAACAATGAGTTTAATGTAAATACTTCAATACATGCATCATATTATTCATTTCAAATACACATTCAACTTTGTAGCATTTCTGTACTCATATGAAAACAAATGACATGCTGAAATTACTAGTAGTGTCAGGGAACATAGGTTCCCTGTAAAAATAAGTTCTATGCTTATTTTTATACATTGTTGACATTTACGATGAAATCAACCAAATACATCCATATTACAACATTATAGTTAGTATATCAAAGTAAACAATTTAAATTCATTACAAGTTACTTTTACACCAATACATACTTTAAAAAATTTTTTGCGTAGATGCAGAAGAATATCAATACATCTAGTGAGTTGATACATACATCTACAATTAACTCACCCTGCCTGTGAGTCATAACCATACCAGAACTGTTGTTAGCACCCAATTTTACTGTTCCTTTACTTTCGCTTCTTTTCCAACATGCTCTGTTTACAAACAAGTTAATATAATATAATCATGCAAAAAAGACAAAGGAAAAGAATGAGTCAGTATGTCATCAGTATATTTACAAGTAATAAAACAATGCAAGTCAGGAAAGAAAATTTTAGTGTAGTACACGGTTATTCACCATTTAATAATAATGTTAATAGAAATGTTAATTATGATAGTTCTTTTTTATCAACCTCTTTACCTTATATTTCGATAAAGCTTGGTTCACTAATCTTTTTCTTCTTCAGCTTGATGTAATCTGTCTTGTAAATATCTGGTAATGAAAACAGAAATTCAATTATGATACTATCACAACAGTATGAACTCAAAGGCCATGTACGCCATGATTTTGAAAAACTTTCTTCAAAATTTGGGGGTACTTTATATGAAGCTCCCCGAACAATTTCAAAATTTTCTCAAAAACAACTCCAAATTTTTTCTTTAAATTTCTTGTAAGGATAAAGTAAAATACACTTGTAAAGGTGGCATAGGTTTCATTTTCACAATTAGCTCTGAATTTTTGAAAATTTCAAAAGTTTGAATTTTGTTTCGGCCTCTTCCTACAAGTACAAAATTAAATGTTAGATTTTTTTGAGATTTTTCTTCCAAATAAAATTTGTTCTCCAATGTGAGTTCTGTCATTAAGGTCACCTACAATTTTGAAAATTATAGTTTTTCACGCAATATTGTGTGCAATATTTGCAATTTAAAAAATTACAAAAAGAAGATTTTCTCAAAAACAGCTCCAAATTTTTTCTTAAACTTTTGGTAGGGATATTGCTAAATATACTCTATGAAATAACCTAATTGCCATATTGCTCTATTCTTTGTTTTTTTCAAAAATGACAAAAATGTATTTTTTTTTGTCTCTCACATTGTTAATATTTACATTTTATTAATGAGTACCTGTGCTTTAAATAAGGTCAAATGTTTCTTGAAAATTGAATAGTTTTCTGTGAAAACTAGCTCAAAAATTCCGTATTTTCAGAAACGCTCAAACGCCATTTCTCAAAAATGGCTTCAAATTTTTTGTCCAAAGATTTTGAATGGATAGTGCTAATTGCACTCTTTAATATGGTGTAAAGTTCATTTTGGGGTATTTTTTTGTTTTCTCAAAAATTACACAAATGTAATTTTTTTGAAAGTTCTCTCTCATACCGTTAAAATGCACATTTCCAGCAATTTGTAAACACTATTGAATTTGTAAGTGTAAATGCTTCAAGTGACTTCAAATTAAATTTTTCAAAAACATTTTCTGTGAAAAAGAGCTTCAAATTTCGCATTTACAGAAGCGCTTCAACGCCATTTTCTTGAAAACGGCTCCAAATTTTTCAATGAAAATTGCCATTTACGACAAGGTTTAACTGTTTTTTTTCTTAATATTCTTCATATAAAATTTTTGTTCTACTATTAGGAAACCGAAAAAATTAATAAAATGTCAAAAAAAATGTAGTTTGGGCGGCGATAGATGGCAGCTCTCAATAATATTGGCTAGGCGAATTGCTAGCCGAGACCAAATAAAATAGAAAACTAATATGGGAAAGTCAGTGCCACTCTGTAGCTCCACTAGTTATTTCATATATTTAAAATAGGTTATAATGAATTTCTAAAAGATTAATTTGTGAAGTATAACAAAAACTTGAATGTGAGAAACGAAGAAAGAAATATGAAATAGTATACAAATTCTAACTTACGTAGCATCCAACTGCTTAAAAGCATTCTCACATTATTTCATGAAGCGCAGGATATTTGGAGCAGGTGACTATATTTGACACCAAATTACTCCAAAAATACTAATATTTTTTAAAAATTCAACATTACCTTATTTGAAGATTTTCATGAATACATTTCATTAAAAAAAATTACTTTCATAATTGTAGCTGCAAGAAGACACTGAAAAAATTTTGATTTTTTTTTTAATTTTCGAAAAATCAGGGTTTTCAATGAACATGAGATCTGCACCATTCTCTTAAACGTCCTTCACATTACCCAATAAAAAAAATTTAATGATAAACAATGAAGCCATTTTGACCAAAAAATGTTTAAACAAAATTAAAAGTTGCCTATTTTTCATGCATACTTACGGGAAAAGTACTCAAATTTTCGAAAAATTATCGTCGTCTCTATTTCAAAATCCACGTTTAAAGAACAGATTTTATTAAGGGAAAAAAACATCCATCTACATAACTTTTGTAGAAAGAGACCGAAAAAATTTTGCGATTTTGCAATTTTCGATAAACCAGGGTTTTCGACGAAAATGAGACAACGAAACCAAATTCAACCAAAAACAATGGAGCCATGCTTTAAAAAAAATCACAGGGGCTTCATGTAAAGTACCCACCAAATTAAAATACAGGTTTCAAATCCAATCCATCAGCCAGATCGATTGAGAAATATCAATTTTGGAGAAAATCGGCAGAACGGTTTAGCCGCTAGCGTTGTTCACGGACGGACGGGCGGACGGACAGACAGGAGTTTTGCCGTCAATAGATTTTCCGGTATCAAGGAGCCACAAAACATGGATTCTGGCTACTCCATGTGTTAGATGATTTTTTCTTATAAATTTAGCAACTGGATTCATCAACTTTTTCGTTACCACGGCTCAGCCGTGTTTTTGTGCCCCAAATTGAAAATTGCCCTGTTTTTCTGCCGAAAATTCGCCGCTTTTTCCCGCAGCATTATAGAACTTTCTGTTCTTAAGAGGTACCTTTTTAAGACGAGAAAGTATAAAGAGTTACCATCAATTTTATGTTCCATTCAATATCAATACATTACTGTCCCCCATCCTTAAAACAGCAACATTTTTACTAATACTACTCTTGCAGTTTCACCATGACAGTACATCCTTACTCCACAAATTCAAAACACATTTAAACAATACGAAAAAAATTAAATGAAATAAAAAATAAATGTTAATCAACATACCATTTAAGAATAATTATTCTCACCTATTTTCCATTACAAGTGCATCAACATCCACTATATTTTTTCCATCACCTTTCATCAGTGTATTCAGTTCATGATTAAGTCTGTGAACTTTGCACTTATATGCGTCTCTTTCAGTAACCAACTCTTCTTTCTCATCAAGAACGGACTGGAGATCTGCCTCCATTTGAGTGCACTGTAGTAAAACACGTTATGAATTATCTTTTTTATTCAACAATCCTCTAAAGCATTTAATCATTCAACTCCCCGAATCTTGTGCACGATCACAATGTGTAATAACAAAAAAATGAACACAAGTAGTTTGTGCTCCATAAGTAGTTATATAATAGGATGAGCAAGTAATTAGAAAATTTATTCAATTATCCCACAAAGTTAAGATCATATTCAATATGTAATTTTCCAATCCTTAATCTGTGTGTATGTGTGTGGCCTAAGTGACAGTGCAATGAGCAAAACCAATGAGATACAGAATTGTGAAGAATAAAAATCTGAAAAATACTCAATTCTTCCTAGAGGAATCTGTTTGTTGCAAGATGATACACTAAATAAATGATTTGTTAATTAATACTAAGAACATGTTTTTCAAATCTCCCCGAATGACTCTTAGTGTATGATTTTGATTGATGAGTAGGAAAGGGACAAGAGGTAAATTTCATGAAATTTTATCTAGACAGTAACTTTTCTCTTTTTTTTTTTGATCACATGTGCAAAATTTCATTAAGACTGGAATAAAACTATAGAGATGTACAAAAGAACAAATAACATTCTTTTTTGTAATAATAAGAAAAGAAGTGTCTAAACAACATACGAAAACAAAATACTCTACCTTTCAGTGCAAACTCATCAAAATCATTTTAGTGCTCCTGTAAATGAGTGGACAAACAAACAGAAAAGGTACAAACAATTGAACTGGTTATGATCTAAATAAGCATTTGAGATGATCAAATGACATATTTTGGTATCATTGATTGACACTCCAATTTTATTTATACAGAGAATTGTAACAAATATATAATATTATGTATTCTATTATCACTTACCAATCATCACTTGTTAAATTCCAAAATAAATATGGGAGATTTGAAAAAATACATACTTTTAATTTTTGAAAAAATAACACTTTCTTTCACAAACAAAACCCAACAACTGTACTTGAAGTGATCAAAAACACAATAGTACGTAGAAATTGCTATAGTAGTATAGAAATAGTACGTAGATTGCTTTAAGAAACAAATCTCCACCTTCAATATTGAAGGTTTAGAACAAATTCAAATTTTGAAAAATTAAAAAAGAATTTTCAAAATTTAAGATGTTTAAATGGAAAGCAAACCTATGCCACTTTTAGACGTGCACTATTTGAGCAAGAAATTAAAAGGAAATATTTGGAGCTGTATTATTGCACATTTTCACAATTTAACTTGAAAGTACGACTAAACCGTATCAATTTTGAAAAAAATATAAATGGCAGCAACAATCTAACTTTGAAAAATAGATTTCATTCACAAAAAAATTCTTATCTTCAATAATTTGGAAGACATCCAAGAATCTCTGAACAATCACAATTTTTGAAATTTCATTGGTTTTAATGAAATGGGACATTAGCCTTTTTTAATGGGCACTCTATCTCTATTTTAGAAAAATTTTTGGCTGAAGATTATTTGTGGCATGCATACATCAATTGTTTAAATATATTGGCAATCTGACAATTGTAAATTTTCATAAAATTTGCCAACTGTATGACAACTGAGGTACAGCACAACAATGGCGATGAAATGGATGAAGTTGTTTGAATTTTTTTTTTTTATTTATTTACAGTAAACTTTTGTTAACATGAATTCCAAAGGACTGAAATACACAGTGTTCTTGTGAAAAAAACTGTGTAATCTGATTTTATATGTATCCTCATTACTACGTTTCTTTGGTGGGACCCAAATTATGTTTGTTTGGCGATAAAATTTGTGTTGACCAATATCATGCTAGCAAGGGTTTACTGTGTGTATTTTTATTTGGAATCTGTTACATCCAAACAATAGGCAAATCTTTTGACAAAGTTTTACAATGGCATGTGAAGGAAGTTAATAGAAAGAGTGAAAGATGTGTTTGGAGTGCTGCTGGGAACAAAAATTTATTCCTGTGATAGCCTGTGTAAAAAGATGTGAAATAAAAATGTTTCAAATTCATTCAGAATGTCTTGTAATAACTACTAACATATCTAGTAATGTTATGAGTGTTATTACTGCAGAGGCCAAAAATTAAAAATCAAGGCGGAGCGTATCGGACCCGAAGTTTTTAATTTGGAAGAGGCAGAAATAACAATTACATTTCATAATATGTTCATTATTCTATCGGTCACCATAAAATCTCATGATTTATGCAAAAATGTACAACATTACTATGATAGTATGAAAATTAATTCTGGTACTGTGGCAGGTTAGTATGATTGTGGGATGTTGCTTGCGATATATCCATTTCAATAAACAATATTATCAATTCTACAATATTCACATACCATGGTTCAAGACAGAAAAATGCAAATACTTCTCCTGAACCTAAAGATACCTAAATTTTATTAAAGATGCCAAAAGTTAATTTATTTACTATACATTTTTCTGAATATACTATTAATAATATTATAGTTAACAATAATGATCCCAAAACTAATACGAGTTACTTTTATTCTTTATTCCGATTTGTTATCCACATCATCCCGTTTTTTTTAAAAGAACCATTTGACTTGTGATGAATTGATGGGTTTATTTATGTAGCTAAGGATGTTAAATTTCTGAGCATACAGGTAGATACAGGTGCATTTAACAAGTATGTAGGGTTGCATTATATATATATATATATATATATATATATATATATATATATATATATATATATTAGTGTGTGTGTGTATATATATATATACTATATATATGTATATATAGTATATATATTATATATATATATATATATATATATATATATATATATATATATTAGTGTGTGTGTGTATATATATATATACTATATATATGTATATATAGTATATATATTATATATATATATATAATAAAATAAAATCTTGTTCCAGTTAAAATAAAAATGTACATGAAAATCTGTTCCCTAGTAACAAAAGTAACACTTTAACCCCTGCAATTTGCAAATGAATTCTATTTTGCTTAGAATCATACACACCTTAACATTCATTATTTCTAATTGCTGAACCAACTCTTCTTTCTGATGGGATGGAAAATTTTGATTCTCACCAGATATACCACAGTTCTTTTGCTGACTGACTCTAAGGCGCAAGACCTACAATATACACGTACAAGATGTTAAAATGAAAATTATACAAATGATACACTTGCAAGTACTGTAGAAACTATACTCAACTTCCTCTGCCAACCAAAATAATTTCAACTTTACATAAATCAATAGTGTGCATTATGCCCTTTAGTTTTAATCACCTATTAATTTATATGAACTGTTTACAATTTTCAAATGAGAACTACAGCAATTGCCTTTCACACTGAAATTCAGTATGAAGCATGAATTTGGAAAACTAAACATTTGTTATTTTTTAACATTTTTTTCTGCTTTTTGGAGAAGTACCAATTGGTTTCTTCCAGAAACTCACATACCTCTTTGTATTTTAATTTTATTTCTTTACATATATAAGTAATTTAATTCCTTCCCCTACTATTCCATGGTAACTATAAGGATACATTTCGAAATAATTTTGAAGAGGGAATGACATACCTTGACATCCCCCCTGAGCATCTCGAAGCTTCTGTCTTAAGTCTTCAATTTCAATTTTCATAGCTTTATTTTTTTCTTTGGTCTCATTCAAAATTTCCATAATGGTACTCCCAGTGTCAAAACAATCTGAACCGGAAGAATACAAGTAAGATCGGCTGAGACCCTGCAACAGAAAGTGATACTTCAAACATAATGAAATTCAGCTTTTACACATGGTAGCTGTAAGTACTTACTAAATCAAAAGATTTCTTTTTGAGTGATGTGTATCTGTCTTGTAATTGTTCTGCCATAAGTTTAAACTGATCTCTTTCGGTACGACATTGATCGAGTTCTTTACTTAGTATAAGTAAAGCTTCAGCCTTACTCTGTAGTTTGCGACGTAGAGCTGCATTCTACAAAGGGGACATAAAATGAAGAGAAATGTCTCCCTCTATCTTAAAAAAAAACAACACTTGAATTTACCTCGGCAAGAAAGTTCTCCACATACTCTTCTACACCAATTTTATTCGACACTTTCGACATCTTAAAAATTACTGACAATACGTATTTATAATATAAAACTTGTTTAAAATATTATTTTCTAAATACATTGATAGTTTCAACTTCTACCAAACGCTCACTTGTCAATTCCCTACACATTTGCGAATTTTCACACATTTTATAACTTCCACTCACAAATATCATAACGCGCAATACTGAATTTGAACAGGATTCGTACACTTAACCCAAATTTTATTTCAACAGCTGTCAAGTTGACAAGCATCGAGCTGCGTAGATCGTAGGATCAGAGGGATCCCATCAGGCGTAGCAAACTACGTATTAAATCTCGCGTCTACCAGGCTCAGTGCTGCGCTCGAACGGGTGGCGATATTACAATGCACGAGCAAGAAAAAAAGGAACTATACTTGGGTTTTTATTTCTTGGCGCATGGGGACGTGTCTTCATGATGGAATATCTCACGGTATCTCACGTCGTTCTTGGTCGTGCCGCTGGGAGTCGCATAATTGCGACTATATCGAACAGGGCTCGCGATTATCTGACTCCTAGCGCCACGACCGTGAACGACGCAAAATACCATGAGATATTTCATTCTCAAGACACGCCCTCACGAGCCAAATAACCCAAGTATACATCGTACGTACGGTTTACACCACGGTGTAAACGTACGTACTCCGTTTTGGGGGTTTTGTGTCGGTTTTTATAACTTGGCGCACAATGACTGACTTTTGGCGCATGGCACAGAACTGACTTTTTAAACACGTTTTTATTCACACTGTAAAAACATATCCAAAAATTAGTGGAATTATTTTGGAAAAAATCGATACAATATTTGAGTTACTTAAGCTGTGTGAGATGCTTTAATTTTATCAATATGTTAAAATGTGTCTCTTTAAAAAAATGAATTGTCAATAAGAATATTTGAACTTTAATTTGTGAGGTAAAATAAATCGTCGCAGGGAAATTTTCGTTCTTGAAGTCCAATTAAAAACTTCCAGCGACAAAGTTTTGGATAAAATGATGAAATTATTTTCTATCATCACCCGAAGGCCTTCTGTTGCACAACGTCTGTGAATTTGATGTTTGTTTTGAAGTCGAGTCGCGCGCGACGTGAGACGACGACGTGAGGCTCGACGGAAAGACAAGGCAGAGATACAGAATGTGCCACCCGTAGGGCTGAAAGGAAGTGTTTGTTATATGATGCCGATTTTTTGCTGTTGGATGTGAGTGAAGATGGTGGGTGTGCAGTGGTAAAGAAAAGTAGGTACGTAATTCAGTCAATAGTGTAGTGGATTAATTTTACGACATATAAATAGATCGCAGGGAACAGTGTGAAATAATTAGGTGGTACAATTTTCAAAATATTCGAGAACTTAAAAGGAAAACATCTAAAAACGGAGTCAATCGCTTGAATGAATTTTGCAGAGCAACAGGTATAAGCAGACATTCCTTCTTTAGAATGAAAACGGAAAATGAGAATGAAGAAATACCGACCCCGAGAAAAATAAAGTTAACTGAAGTATAAAATCAGTAGGAAAATGAAGTTCGACGATTTAGTACATATGGTATGTCTCAATTCCCATGCGTATCTATTACTTTCCCGTATACGTACGTAAACACGGAGTGATATACGTAGTATAGGGAAAGTTATGTAATACTGCGCGAAAAAAATGGCCAATTTTCGGCGGAAAAATATTAATTGCCGGGCCATGAAAACGAATAAGTGGATAAAACCACTTGCTAAATTAAGAAAAAAAATCCCCTAACACGTGGTGTAGCCAGAAACCCTGTTTTCTAGGTCCTTGATACCGAAAAACCAATTGAAAGGATAACGTCCGTGTGAACACTGCTAGCGCCTAAACCATACGTACGATTTCTTCCAAAATGGATATTCCCTGGTCGATCTGATTCTAGTCAAAGCTTTGAGATTTTGAAAAAGATTCTTCAAAATTTGGGGGTACTTTACATGAAGCTCCCGGAGATTTTCAAAATTTTCTCAAAAACGGTTCCAAATTTTTTCTTTAAATTTCTTGTATGAATAGAGTATAATACACTTATTAATATGGCATAGGTCCGATTTTGACGGATAACTCTGAATTTTCGAAAATTGTGAAAGTTTGAATTCTTTTCGGCGTCTTTCTCCAACTACAGAATTGAAGATAGAGATTCTTTCTTCAAATAAAATTTGTTCTGCATGTTGAGTACTTTCATAAAGGTCATGAAAATGTTTTTCAAAATTTTAGTAGTTTTCGTGCTATATTGCATGCAATATGTGCAATTTTAAAAAAATACAAAAACAAGATTTTCTCAAAAAGACTCCAAATGTTTTCTTTAAACTTTGATAGGGGTAGTGGTAAATGTACTCTATCAGATGACATAAAATCCAAATTGCTCTATAGGTTATTTTTTTCAAAAATTACAAAAATGTAAATTTTTTCACGTTTCTCACGTCGATAATATTTACATTAGCAGCGATTTGTTCACATTATTATATTTACGAGTACATGTGCTTTAAATAATGTCAAGTAAAGTTTCTCGAAAACACAACCTTTTTCTGTGAAAACTAGCTCAAATTTTCGCATTTTCAGAAACGCCCAAACGCCATTTTCTCATAAATGGCTAAAAAAATGTCTTCAAACTTTTTGATCGGATAGTGTTAATTGCATTCTTTAATATGACGTAAAGTTTATTTTGAAGCATTTTTTGTTTAAAAAAAATGCAAAAATGTATTTTTTTATTTGTCTCACGTCGTTAATATTTACAATAGCGGTGAATTGTTTTCATTATTATATTTATGAGTACATGTGCTTTAAATAATGTCAAGTAAAGTTTATCGAAAACACAACCATTTTCTGTGAAAAGTAGCTCAAATTTCCGCATTTTCAGAAACGCTCAAACGCCATTTTCTCATAAATGGCTAAAAATACTCTTCAAACTTTTCGATCGGATAGTTCTAATGGCACTCTTTAATATGAAGTAATGTTTGTGAGTGTAAGTGCTTCAAATGAAATTTTTCAAAAACTCAAAAGTTTGGTGTAAAAAGAACTTTAAATTTCGCATTTTTAGTAGCGTTTAAAAGTCATTTTTTTAAACGGCTCCAGAGTTTTCAGAGAAATTTGGCATTTAGCAAGAGATTTTACTGTTCTTTAATATTTTACAATTATTATTTCCGATCTACCATTAGGAAACCGAAAAATTAAGAAAATATAAAAAAAATGTACTCTGGGCGGCGATAGATGGCAGCTGGCAGGAGTATGTGGCAATTTCGAATAGCTAGTCCAGACCCAAGGAAATATAAAACCAATACGGGAAAGTCTATGCCATTCTGTAGCAGCACTAGTTTTCTATGAAACTGTTAACCAAAAGTTTCCTTTTTTTATAGAAATTCACCTAGTTCATAAACTTCCAGAAGGAATTTCTGATAGTGTTACTTACGTAATGTAGACAATTTCATATCCTTTTGAGTGCTCCAACTGGCAAATGTCCAGGATTTGATCAACGACCTGGCGGGTCGATTTGTGGAGTGCTTAGAAACGAAATCAAAATATGATGCTGAGAGAGCTCTTACATATTTTAAAATAATATTCTTCGTCTGTATTGAGAAGGACAATATTGGCAAAGAAGTGACTATTGTGAATAGTGAGGATTGTGTCTTGTTAGTTTTTTGTGTTTATCTGTGCCAGTATCTACATAAATAGTAATTAAGTTGAATTTTGAAGTCAGCGTGTTCAGTCATGACACTGAATTGAAAAGCTGGGAAATGATACTTTCCCTAGAGTTGTCAAAATATTGTATAGGTGAATTAAAATGAAAAGATTTCTTACCAAGGAAGATGCCAATTTTGTCACTTTATTATGAATTGCTTAGTACACATTTTTCTATCAGTAAATGTAAATGAATTGCGCTGATGAATTACGTATTTTATCAATTTGAATGAATAAGTAACACTCAGTATTTTTTAAATAATTTTAGCTTTTTGATTGCATGAAAAAGTATGATTAATACCTATATTGACTGCTAAATGTTTATATATGTATTTATGGTCGTGGTTGTAATATACTTCCCTTCAATAAACTGGTGGTGCTACAGAATGGCACAGACTTTCTTGTATTAGTTTTCTATTTCCTTGGGAGTACAGGACCTTGTCGTTGGTGGCGGAGCTTGAGTATCCCCGTGACCCGGAGAGCTATGCTGGCGGTAGCGTAGTTACAGGCAGGGCCTCCCTTGCCCGACAGGTCGAAGGAGAGGGATCAGACCAAGAAGTACTCCAGAAGAGGACCTCAGCGGCAGCTTCGACGAAGAAGAGAATCTTCAAGAAGGCGAAGATGACAGAAGAGGTACTTCAAAGGGTAGATCAGGCTCTTAAGCAGGAGAAGCAACTGATCTAGGGGAGCTCACCCTAAACAAAGTGAGCAAGTTGGGAGGCTGAAAGGTGGCAGTCCCACCACCCAACTATATCTGCACGGCCCTCGTAAAGCAGTCAGATGAATCAATACTGGCTCTCTTCACAATCAACCGGATGCATCTATAAGACGACTAACGCAAGAAAAAAGGGATAAATGATTCGGAATTTTGGAAAAGGTCAAAATTGCAACATGGAACGTACGGGGTTTAAGAATGAAAGAAGAATTATTAAATTATGAATTAAAGAAAGGGGAATAAAATTGCTGCTATAACAGAAAATAAGAAAAAACTAAAAGGAACAAAAGAATTAGACAATTACATAATGGTTTATAGCGGAGTAGAACAAAATATTAGAGGTAAAGCGGGGGTAGCAATCGTAATTGATAAGAAATGGAGAAATAAAATATATAGTTATACCTACATAAATGAACGAATTTTAATAGTACGTTTAAAACTTAAAAGAAGTCATTTAACAATAATGGGAATATATGCACTAGAAGAAGGAAAAAGGAGGAGACCCAATATTTTATGAGGAATTACAAAAGAAATCAATAAAGTTGTAAAAAGTGATTATCTACTATTGACTGGTGACTTCAATGCTAGAATCGGTAATGTACCAATCCCAGAAGTAGTAGGGACTTACGGAGAAACAACCATAAATAACAATGGACATGACTTAATTCAATTTTGTTCATTTAATGGACTTAAAATTACAAACAGTTTCTTTCGCAAGAAGGATATACATAAGTATACCTGGTCTGAAAGAGGATATCGATCAATTATTGATTATGTAATTGCCAATAAGAAGTTAGCTAAATTAGTGCAAGATGTGAGAGTATATAGAGGAAGTGACGTTAGTTCAGATCACTTTCTAGAACAAGTAAAAATTGCATTGCTCGCCAGATGGAAAAGGAGAATAATCGATATCAAAACAAAAATGAAGAAGTCTTCAAAGTATATCTACTTCAGGACGAATCAGTAAAATATCTATACCAACAAAGATTACAACAATACTTACAAAATAAAGATACTGCGGAAAACATAAACGATGAGTGGAACAATATAAAAAATAGCATGATGGAAGCTGCAATAGAGGCTGTAGGTAAAAAGAATAAATTTAGAAAAAAAGGACTAAGAATATGGAATATGGAGATAGAGAATGCCGTAAAGGAAAAGAAGAACGCATATAAAGAATATTTACAAAAACAAACACAAGAATCTGCAGCAAACTATAAACAGAAACGTAATTATGCCCGAAAAATAGTAAGACAAGCCCACCAACAATCCTGGGACAAATTAATATCCAACATAGAAAACGACATACATGGTAGACAAGAAATAGCTTATAAACTTATGAAGCAATTAAATAAAACAGAAAGAGGTACGGTACGTCTCCACACGATCGACAATGGTGGGTAAATCACTATACAAATCTGTGGGTAGAACCATTGGATTATGGACAGGAAACGATAAACAACTCCATAAATGAATTTGGTGGAGGTGATTCGTACCAAGGAGATAATATAACACTTAAAGAATTACAAGAAGCTATAAACCAAATGAAAAAAATTAAAAGCACCAGATATAGATGGAGTAAATACAGAATTGATTAAATATGGGGGACTTCTTCTAGAATTCAGACTCTTGAATCTGATAAATGAATGCTGGAAATACCAAGAAATACCAACTGCTTGGGAAACTGCAGAGGTTATATCACTGTATAAAAAAGGAGAAAGAAACATATGTGAGAACTATCGGGGAATAAGCCTACTCAGCACAACCTATAAGTTATATGCAAGGATCGTCTCCTGTATTATTTCAGTAGTATACCTTTGGGTTCCGGCTCTCACACGCAACCAATCTTTATAAATGAGGGCTCAAAAGAAAGAGAATTTCACGGAGACTTGACGAACTCCACTTTGACTTTAAAAATATGGATGATTTCTTAAAAAAAACGCATAGAAATATTCATGTAAAATGCAACCCGCATCACATGTTAACCTATATCGGCAAATAACTCATAAACAAAGCGTTTTAGAGCCTTAAAATGTAAAATTTTGAGGCCAAAGGCTTCAAAGAAACGTTTTTCACACTATAATCTATAAGATGAGATATTTTTTGATCCATTCAATTAACTTTTCGGTTCCACACTTCAATACTATCAAGGCCACCTCAATATTTCAGCCCTTCCTGCTGGTAGCAATTTTTGGGGCGACAGGCTTAGAAGGCTTAGATTCGACAATCTTTATTTACGCTTTCTGTTACACCGTATTGAAATGGAAGATTGAAATATTTCATCAAATGTTGTTTTTAAAGAAGTATGACTTGTTCCAAGAACATCTTTCTATAATGTTGAATAAACTTTAATTGAAAATTTGTTTCAAACATCAATTGCATTGTTATTTTGTTTGATATTCTGTAAGTACATTATTAGTAAGTACATAGTTCCTCTCCTTTATGGAAAGGATAGACAAATGGATAAGGAAAGGGTGGGATTTAACATGCGAGAGTTCTCGCACGGGTACGCTAGTTATTAATAATAGAGTAAAAAAATTGTGGATGCTTTGTTAACAGATGAACAAAATGGCTTCAGGAAAGGAAGATCATGCCAAGACAATATAACAATTATACGACAACTAATAGAGAACAGAAGAGAATTCAACCTCGAAACTCACATATGTTTTGTTGACTACGAAAAAGCTTTTGATCGAGTTAACAGAAAAGTTATTATGGAACATCATGAAGAGAAGAGGATACCCAATACATTCAATAAATGTAATAAAAAGCCTCTATAAAAATACACAAATTATAATTAATACCGGAACAACAAAAACAGATGCAGTGAAAATTAATAAAGGACTAAGACAAGGGTGCACATTATAAACTACTTTATTTAATATATATATTGATGATCTCATAAGACAATGGAAAGATGAAATAAATCCAGGAATAAAGCTACACCCCCAAAATAAATGCATTAATACATTATTGTTCGCTGACGATCAAATAATTATACAGAAAACAGAAAATGATTTGCAAAAAGCTATATACCGCTTAAACCAGATATGTGAGCACTATGATTTTAAAATATCTGTTAAAAAGACGAAAGTTATGGCTTTTATAGGGAAATATCCTGTACGCTCCAAAATTGTTATAAGTAATCAGATAATAGAACAAGTGTCACATTTTAATTTTTTTGGCTGTGACATTTAGCTATGAAAGAGAAAATGATTTGCAAAATAAAATAAATAAATATCTAATGATGTGTGGCACTATTCATAAAACTTTAAAAAATAAAACAATGAAAGAAACTAGAATGAAATTTTATAAAGTAATGGCAGCACCAGTATTCACATACGGAAGCGAATCGTGGAGTCTAACAGCAAAAGAGCAACAACGAATACAAACAGCAGAGATGAAATTTCTGAGGAGAGTGAAAGGTTGCTCGATATTAGATCAAATCAGAAATGAGGAGATTAGATCTGATCTAAATATATATTCCATGAATGACCGTATTAAAGAAAATAAACAACGTTGGATTCAACATATAAATAGAATGGATAACACGAGAATAATAAAATCAATATTATCTTATAAACCTGTAGGAAGACTAGAAATAGGACGTCCTAGGAAGAGATGGTTGGAGTGAAGACGGAACAGGCTGTCAGCCTAATCCCTGATAGTGAAGAAGAAGAAGAAGAAGAAGAAGAAGAAGATTTCCTTGGGTGTGGGTTAGGTGTTCGGAATACTTGAATAATACTCGGAACACAGATATATAGAACTAGATTGGCAGTGCTGCCCCTGCAAGTGAAGCCAAGCGGGAGAAGATACGATGGCGGCGCGTGCAACTCTTGACTTCATTTATACGGGTAGCAATGGTAATATAAGGCTGATTTACACGTTGCCAGTAAACGTGCCAGTTGAGGTTGCCAGCAACTGGCAAGTGGTGACTGGCAACGTGTAAACGCCTTGTTGCCAGTGACTGGCAAGACCTTCGCGCCAGTCACTGGCGATGCCAGCGGAACAAGAAAGTTTGTTTTACTGGCATGCTCACGCTCTCCCCCGCCACCACGGTGTCCGCCACGGCGATGCCCCGGGGTCCCTACACGTGTTTACACTGCTTTACTCTTGCACGGTGATCAACCTAAGCTTAATATTATTATTTTTAAAAGTAATTGGGGAACAGAAGTTCTCTTGAATAACAGAAGAACGAAATCACAAGTTTGACTGATTATATACAGCATCGAAACATTTGTGGGATAGTTTTTTACCAGAACCGCGAGGCTAGAAACGCCGCATTTCTGGCAGTTGCAAATAAAATGGGGATAGATATCTTCTCAAAGGTAGATTAAGTGAATAGGATAAAATGTTTACGGAACATTTGCTTTGCACACCGTTGTTTGAGCGCCGAAAACGTATCACGGAGCACGTCGCAAAGAGTATACATAAGCTAACAGCAGCGAGAAAAATATCTCATCTTGCATGCCATTACTATAGATACCAGACCTCACAACTCTGTAGTGACGTCATCAGCTAGGGGCCGGCTAAGGCCGGACTCCAACTCCCGCGCACGCACTCGGCAACTTGAAATCATTTGCTAGGGTTTAAGTAAATGGATTCTTTACACTATATGTCATACATGTCATAGATTAAGAGCAAAATACTTCGTATATGACACAATCGAAGAAAATGTTAAGTATCATTCGTGTCGATAATCAGCATAATCCTCATAAGCTTTCGCGGTTTACACGGGCTACCTTTGACTACACAGTTTCTACCTGTGACAGCTACATATGAGTAGTAAACTGTTTAAATAGTAAATTCAATTATTAAAGCTCTAACAAAATGTTCAGTAATTATTAGAACCTCATAAACCTGTTACAAGTTAAGTCTCTGGGAAAGTGACTCGTCAGTCAAATATCACACACGAATTGAGATAATTTCCATTTCATTCTCTAATTTACAACATTTAGGAAACGAGAGGCATCGTGAAAATATTTCACAAGGGAAATCATGTTCCTTTTGTTTGTTTATTTTCATGAGAGCTATTTCCAAGAAAAATAGAGAAAAAGTGTGATTAGATAAACACATCCAAGAACTCAAATTATTGATGATTCTTCTATAAATGTGCACCATCCATTAGTGAAGACAATTTGATTTATCTTTCTCTTTAGTTCAAGAGATTCAGGAAAAACCTTTTCTAAATAAGATTAGTGACTCTGCAAGCTTTTTTCAATAACATGCTTCCACACATCAGATTCTTTCCTTTTCTTCTTAGTTTCTGGAAACATTTTCCTTTGATGAACAGTACTTCGGACACCCAGGAAAATTACAAAGTGAAACTTCAGCAGCCAATTGGAATCTGAATAAGGGTGTGCACTACTTTCTCTGTTTTTTTCGTTCACAGCACTGATTTCCCAGAGGATATCACGTTATTTGAAATGTTTGTGACAAGCCTAGAAAGAAATATTGAACATTAGTAAAAACCATAAAGATTTATTAATTATAATCTGTGCAAAATTATGATAGTAGGTTAGAGGTTATGTGTGCAGTTTAAATATCACAATTTTTGCTACATAATGTTAATAACAAAAATATTCGAACTTACCTTTAAATTTTTAGTAACTACATAATCCTTTCGTATAATAGCACGTAGGTATCTCTTCCTTAATTCAGGATCTGATGGGCAAACGAATACATGTGCATTCTTGGGTCTTTTTGGTGTTGTATTTTTACAAAATGGAACACAGCACTTCTGAATCGTAGTGTTCCTTCTTAACCTAACAATTCAGTTACTGTTTACAAATAATATGCTTTACCAGAATCATACTTCGTTTGTCATTTACACATGAAATAGGCAAATAAATCGAATAACACGCTATGAAATCAGTCTGACCTGAACATGTTCGGACTCATTTCGGCCCCTACGTAGTGACGTCAGGAAACTCCTCGAGCTCAGCTGTTAGGCCTTCTATATCCAGGTGATATTGCTTCAGTGCTACCCTAGCGTTCAGCATACGCATTGCCAATCTATTTACTTTATATCTGTGACTCGGAAAAAACACACACACGCGCGCACGCGCACGCGCACACGCGCGCGCACGCACAAACACACAGACACACACACACACACACACACACACTTTATATCTGTGATCGGGACATTCTTGTGCCAGCTGGCATCAATCGCCGATCAAAGCAAATTGTTTTGACATTTTCATAATTTTTCGGTTTCTTAATCGTAGAACAGAAATTATAATTTTAGAATATTAAAGAACAGTCAAAACTCCCCGTAAATGGCACTTTTCTTTAAAAGATTAGGAGCCGTTTTTAACAAAATGGCGTTTAAGCGCTAATAAAAATGCGAAATTTGAAGCTTTTTTTCACATCAAATTTTTCAGTTTTCGAAACTCTTAATTTCAAGCACTTTAACTTACAAATACAATAGTGTTTACAAATTGCTGGTTATGTGCATATTGTCACGCCCCGCACGCGGTCCCCGGCGGCGTGGGAGCGCCGGAAATCCGTGAGGGCGGCCCGGGCCTAGCTCAGTCGGTCAATTTTGTTACCTTTCTGAAAATAAGCGGTGATGGAAGGAACTGCAAGGTGCAATACAATGACAATAACAATTTGGGTGACTGGTAAACACAATAGAAGGTTTATTTCCGCCTAATGATAGGCCGGAGAAGTTACACAAGGAATTTTAGAAGAAATGCCCTACCTAGTGAGCTCTGTTTAGGAACAAAAGAAACTTAAATCTAAGAGAAAAGCAAAAATAAATTCACAATGCTATTATTCTACTGATTACACAAAGGAAATGATCATTCGCCCTCTGAACTGGCGATTACGTGCCTCAGCGTGGCACCGCAACTCACAAAAAAAAAGTCTTTCTACGGTCGTTGACCAAATACAATGCCTGATGATGATGATGGTGCTGAACAGGCGTCAAATGGCACCGGTGGCAGCTGGTCGCGGCGGCGGCGGCGTGTCGGCCTCTCAAAGCCGAAGGGGCGCTCGTCGGCACAGCGGCGGCGTGGTGGGCTGCGGCGGCGGCAGTTTCGTTGGCCCGAATCACGAGCAATCGCGTATCTCACGCACAAAGTCACACGGCGCGATCTGAGAGTTCCAATAAGTTCTATGCGAGCACAAATCTCGGAGAGTATCGGTCTAATTGCCAGTGGTGGCAGAGTTCAAAATTTGATACTCGGAAAGAGTTTCTCCCGGCTATCGAGATTAAACAAGACAGAATTGGATTGCACGGGGCAATCCCAAATCGCTTCCCCAGAGCACGCGATGCCGGAGGTACCTCGACCTCTCTCCTCAGCTCTCGCCACCCAAGTCTCTCGTACCCTCACTTTGTGTGTTTTTCCCTCTTCCCCCTCCCAAATTTTCGCAGATATTTCGAAATCATCCCTTCCCCACAGAATTCTACCCCTGATTGGTTGAGTGTGATGGCGTCTTAACTATTTTTTAGCCAACCAGCTTCGGCGATTCTGGGAATTTTCCTTACTCTGTCTCATTCCAAAAGCCCTCTTTGTCTATCGAAGAAAGTAGGTCAAGAAGGGTGTGAGACATGATCACTGTACCCCCGAAGGTTGCAGTGAATTACAACTTTGAGCTTCCCAGCGCGAGTGACAGCCAAAAAAAACGTGACGGGCACGCGCCGCGAACCTATTCAAATAGTTCTGGGGCGCCTGAAGTCCCGAACAAAAGGTCTCCCCTCGTCCCCTAGTGCCATAAACATTCGTGGAGGGCGCGTGTCGCGCGCTCGCGGGCGGTCAGCGGGGCACGGTCGGTTCTCTCCACGCACTAGCCTTCTGCATCGGCATTTTATTTATGAAAATAATTCGCAGAAGAACTAGCGTACCGCTACAATATTAAAGGGTGAGAGATCTTCCAAAACAATTACACTCGTGTAATTCTTGAAAAAAAAACAACAAAATGAACTTTACGTCATATTAAAGAGTGCAATTAGCACTATGCGTTCAAAAAGTTTGAAGAAAAAATTTGGAGCCTTTTATGAGAAAATGTGTTTGAGCGTTTCTGAAAATGCGGAATTTTGAGCTAGTTCTCACAGAAAACGGTTGAGCTCTCGAGAAACTTTGTAGGATATTATTTAAAGCATGTGTACTCGTAAATATTATAATGCAGAGAAATCGCCGCTAATGTAAATATTAACGTGAGGCAAAAGTTAAAAAATACATTTTTTGTATTTTTTGAAAAAGTGAATGCATAGAACAATACGGCGTTTGTCATCTCATAGAGTACATTTAGTACTATCCCTACCAAAAGTTTAAAGAAACCATTTTTAAGAAAATCTTGTTTTTGTAATTTTGTACAACTGCACATATTGCACGCAATATTGCGCAAAAACGACTAACATTTTCAAGAAAATTGACCGTAATGTAAAATCGGACGTATGCCACCTTCATATGCGTATTTCACTCTACTCGTACAAAAAATTTGGTGCCGTTTTGAGAAAATTTTGAAAGGGACCGGGGGCTTTATATACATCCAAATTTTGAAGAATGTTTTTCAAAATCGGCGGCGCCTCTAGTGGAAGAAGATCGACCGGGGAATATTAATTTTGGAAGAAATAGTACTTTTGGTTTAGGCTGTATGGTTGTTCACAGACTGACAGGCGGACGGACGTGTTGAAAAGAACCACTTTTTACTTGATCGTATACGTACGTATACACGGAGTGATATACGTAGTATAGGGAAAGTTATGTAATGCTGCGCGAAAAAATGGCCAATTTTCGGCGGAAAAAAATTATTTGCCGGGCCGTGAAAACGAATAAGTGGATAAAACCAGTTGCTAAATTAAGAAGAAAAAAATCCCCTAACACGTTGCAACGGGATTTCCTATCTTCCCTGTTTATTCCCCAAAATTGGGTTGCCAATGCAACGGATTCTTTACTTACTCACTTACTTTTAATACCAAAAACTTTATTATAAATCCCGGCGTTGCATAAATTTATTGGGTCGTGGGCTGTGGATGCCTCCATACGGACCTAGCTGAAAACAACATTTAATACAATAGCATGCACAGGGAAACAAAATACTGAAATAAGAACACTGGGTTTTCTTTTCAAAACATGAAAACAAGAACTTTAATTCGGTTATTCTTTCTAGCTGCGGCAACAATGCAACTAGTGACATCAGCTAAAGCTTGGCATAATTGTTATGTTTCCATTTTTTTTAATAACTCACAATTAGTTGTAATACTAAAACATAATTGACCTCAATCAGCTGATCGTAAATCAAATACCAAAGAGGAATTCCTTTTATGCCAAATGAATTTAATATTATTCTAAAAATTTCCGCACGTACGTATTTATTCTTACAACAATGCAAAAATGAAAATTTAATAACCTTATACAATACTGACTGAATGGTTCTTATTTTGTATTAACTTTACTTTGAATTCGCAAATTCTCTAGTTTTCATTAATGTTTATATCGTTTCTGGGTGTCGCGAAATCAGATTCGGTTCAATTAGTAGCGTCGCGAGTGTTCGCAGATGCGCCACTTTCCTGTTTGTTGTGAAAAGCAGCGCCGTTGCCAGTTCGGTTGATTTGCGCGCGTCCACTCGCGTGCACCGCCGTCTTGCACGTCGATGTCTTGCACGGGCCGGTCTTCCTCAAAATAAACTCCTCCAGAATTTTTTTAATAAAATTGTTAAAACATTTCCGTCGAAAAATCACAGAGAAAATATACTTCTTCTTTCTTCTTTGAAAGAAAACAGTACCGCCTCACAAATGTTCACGTTTATCAACTGCTCAACCCAGCACCAAGAAAATGTCTAAGTCCGAATAATTAAAAATTTATCAATCTGACGGACATGGATTCGATGTTGCCTCGACAACTCAACAAACCGAACTGTCTTCCAAAATCGCGTCGATTTAACATGATACCTCTGTTTTTAAAAAAATGCCGGCGAACTTCCTTTCGCTTTTTTCCATTGTCGTCACCGTAAAATTTTTTAAAATGTCTAATATTTGATGTTTTGAACTGGTTTCGGGTTCATTCGTTCCAGTTTGTGCCCAATGTCAGGATTATTTTGTCGAAACTGCCGTTTTCAAGATATTTCGGGCCGAAAATCACGAATTTCCCTCTCGACATTCTACAACACTTCGTCGCTTGTTTTATCATATCATCCTCTTTTAATATTTATTTATTTCCACCTTTCCAGTGTTCTATAAATTATTAAACCTAGTTATAAATTTTGCTGAGCTCGTCTTACGATGACTCCCATCGTCTCTCGTTGTTTATTTAGCGTTTCTTTTCGAAATCTTAATAATGCGTGGTGTGATGCTTTGGAATGTTCGAGTAGCTTTTTCCCGAACTCGTTTTCTTGCAATATTAAGAGAACCCGTCAACCGATCACGTTCAAATAAACTTTATAATGTTCCTTTAATTTTCCTTCATCTACCAAAATGGTCACCGTTTCTGTCCAATTTTACAGAACCCCGAAAATTCCAAAATTGTCAAATCCATTTTCTACAACGCGATGCTCTTTTGTCGTGTTTATATCGATTTCTGCCGCACTTTGTTTACATAACAGACTATAGATGGTGAATTATTTCTTCCATGTCCACACTTGTTTCTGGGAAATGTCTCGAATACTAGAATTATTACAACGTGGTGTAGCCAGAAACCCTGTTTTCTAGGTCCTTGATACCGAAAACCCAATTGAAAGGAAAACGTCCGTCTGTCCGTCCGTCTGTGAACACTGCTAGCGCCTAAACCATACGTACGATTTCTTCCAAAATGGATATTCCCCGGTCGATCTGATTCTAGTCAAAGCTTTGAGATTTTGTAAAAGATTCTTCAAAATTTGGGGGTACTTTATATGAAGCCCCCGGGGATTTTCAAAATTTTCTCAAAAACGGCTCCAAATTTTTTCTTTAAATTTCTTGTATGAATAGAGTAAAATACACTTTTTAACATGGCATAGGTCCGATTTTCACGTACAGCTCTGAATTTTCGAAAATTGTGAAAGTTTAAATTCTTTTCGGCGTCTTTCTCCAACTACAAAATTGAAGATAGAGACTTTTTCTTCAGATAAAATTTGTTCTGCATATTGAGTTCTTTAGTAAAGGTCATGTAAATGTTTTCCAAAATGTTGGTAGTTTTCGTGCAATATGTGCAATTTTAAAAAATTACAAAAACAAAATTTTCTCAAAAACGGCTCCAAATTTTTTCTTTAAACTTTTGATAGGGATAGTGGTAAATGTACTCTATCAATGACATAAAAGCCATTTTGGTCTATCGGTTGGTTTTTTCAAAAATTACCAAAATGTAAATTTTTTTACTTGTCTCTCACGTCGTTAATATTTACATTATCGGCGATTTTTTTACATTATTATATTTACGAGTATAGATGCTTTAAATAATGTCAAGTAAAGTTTCTCGAAAACACTACCGTTTTCTGTGAAAAGTAGCTCAAATTTCGGCATTTTCAGAAATGCTCAAACGTCATCTTCTCGTATATGGCTGCAATTTTTTTCTTGAAACTTTTGTAACGGATAGTGCTAATTACACTCATTAGTATAGCGTTAAGTTTATTTTGAGTTGTTTTTTCAAAAATTATATAAATGTAAATTTTTTGAAAGATCTCTCACATCTTTAATATGCACATTATCCGCAATTTGTAAACATTGGCATATTTGTGAGGTTAAGTGCTTCAAATAACTTCAAATAAAGTATTTTGAAAACTCAAAAATTTTGTGAAAATGAGCTTCGAATTTCGCATTTTTAGTAGTGCTAAAACGCCATTTTCTCTTAAACGGCACATAATTTTTAAAAGAAAATTGCTTTGTTTTTGAGTTCTTTAATATTCTAAAATTAATATTTTCGTTCTACCAATAGGAAACCGAAAAATTAAGAAAATGACAAAAAAATGTACTTTTGGCGGTGATAGATGGTAGCTGGCAAGAAAGAGTATGTGGCAATTCCGAATAGCTAGCGAAGACCCAAGAAAATAGAAAACTAATACGGGAAAGTCTGTGCCATTCTGTAGCACCACTAGTTCGGTTTCAGAGGACCCCAAAACGTGTATTTCCTTTGAAATCTCGAAATCGATTTTCCGCAGCATTACATAACTACTACATAACTATTACATTCCATTCCATATACTATCCATTTTAGTCCGTATATACGTACGTATACGAGGAGAAAGTAAAAATGACCTCACCTTTTGAAAGGAAAAATTATTTATCACATGTACTATAAGTTGTGCATGAGAAAATAAAAGGACGGGGAAGGAAGGAAGGAAGGAAGGAAGGAAGGAAGGAAAGAAGGAAGGAAGGAAGGAAGGAAGGAAGGAAGGGAAAGAGAATGAATATTGTAATTAAGTAGGAAACACTTGTTACACAATTACAAATCATTTAAACACTATGTTTTCTTGCAATCAATAATATATTTAATTAATTTTTGTTTAAAATGACAATCTTGTACAAAGACAAATATATTTAATCAATTTCAATATTAAATTCAATATTAAAACATTATTATTCAATATTAAAACATAAGTCAGGTTGTAAAAACTGACAAACAATAAATATTTTTAATCTCTACACAAACATTAAAATTTCTTTTTAATTTGACATTGTATTATTCTAGTACCCTTTCATGACTTATATTTATAAACAATTGCATTTTTTTACTTCCAACAAATGTAAATCATAAAATAAATGATATAAAAATATTAGAACCCATTGAGAATACATTTACCTAATTAGGACCCTTATATGCAGTGAAAAGTATTAATAACAAAATAAAATAAAATATATAATAAAAATAAATTCTGTTGTTTACACAATAAGAAACAAATCAAACAGGAATATAAAATTAAAAAAATCGTTAAATTCAGTACAGTAAATTATAACAAACATTTACTTTTTATGCAACTTTCTTTTTCTATAATCCTATTATGAGAAGTACTTTAAAGAAATTGTGTTAAATTAGATCTGTAAGTATTAATTATAATTCTCATTTGCGTTATACTCTTAATTTACAAATATACAGGTATTACATTACAAAATTGCTTTAATTTTAATAAGGAAGACAATGGAGACAAGACAAGAAGTACTTTAAGTGATCAGCTTTACCTTCATGAGCCTTGGCAAGCCATACATTTGCTACAAATTTATCAAATGAAAAAAAAATTCAATAAAACTGTCATTTTATTTCATATTGTGTGTCATGCAATCTATATAATGTCACTAGCAATAAAAGTAGAAAAAATCAATCTTTGCTAATGGGCAAATAACTTCACAACAGAAAACATTCATTAATTAAATAATATTACCTAAAAAGATGAAATTAACTATTCAATTATAGTTTTGAATGTAATTGATTGTATGCAAGAATAACTTCAGCCTGTTTTTGTCCGGATTCAAATGCGCCATGAGTTGTTGAAAAATGTGTTTCATGCGTTGCTTCACCAGCAAACAATAAGACCGGATGCTGCAAAATAAATGAAACAAAGATTAGGGATACACAAAAATTTCCATGTAATAATAACAACAAATGAACTGAGCATACGGGCAAAATTCACTTAAGACTTCGGCAACATTCTGAAGCAATCGCTAGGGGAAACGGGGAGTTTCCAGCAAAGACCCCAAGAGAACACTCGAGATCTGGAATCTGGGAGCAACGGATGTTCGATAGAGTCTGTCTAAGACAGCTAGAAGAATACCCGATATATGTGCAGATCACGATGCTCGGCCAAAATAAACGGGGGCCAAAGATTGCCGTGTCTGAACTACAGAAAAAATCAAAACTCAAGAGTGAAGTGGGTAAATTATCGAGTGGGGAGGCGGAGCGTCATTGACCAACGCCACAGGTGCTTATGCCACCAACACTCTTCATGAGATTGAAAGGTCCAGGTCGAAATGACACCTGCGGTGAGAAAGGACACAAAGACCCCATGCTTCATGGAGAAGCCTAAATGCATTATTATAAACTAGGGTATCAGTGCGAAAGCTCTCGCATGTTAAAACCCGCAGTCTTCCCCAACCTTCCATTTTCATATTAAGGGAGAAAATTGTTAACGAAACACGTTTATTTGTTTTAAAAAAATTATAAAGTTAACTTCCAGTGTACTTACAAATACAAATAAATAAAGCAATTAATATTTGAAACAAATTTTCAATAAATGTTTACCTAGCTTTATAGACAGATGTTCTTGGAACAATTCACAACACTTCCAATAAATTAAATATTTTAAATAATTATAAAATCTTCCTTGACAGTTGGCTTTGCGCTTTCCTTCTTAGTCACAAAAATATTAGAAAAGCTTAACTCTTGAGAAACCTACGTAAAGTTGTCCTAGCGAAAATGCAAGATTGGGCAAGTACAATCGCATTCTTTGCAATGTTTGAAATTGAAACTGCAACTGAATTAAGAATCGAGAAGCGCCGATCCAAAAAAAATGTCCAAGAACATATCATCCTGAAAATTATGGTGGTGAGGAACGTTTCTTTACGGACTTTGGCCTTAAAATTCCAGGTTTTACGACCCTAGTACGCTTCGTCACTATATTTAGATGCGTTTATATATATATATATATATATATATATATATATATATATATATATATATAAAAACCAGTGGCGGTTTGTAGGGTACTGCCAGTGTGCCATGGCACCACTAACAAAAACGAAGAAACAGATTTTTTGTGTATCAAATAACGTTTCTTCAAACTATGTTTACCTTCTCGTAAACATACGTATATACGGACTAATATACGTAGTATAGGGAAAGTTGTGTAATGCTGCGAGAAAAAACGGCGAAGTTTTTGTACAACAGACCATTGAGTAAGAAATCGTAGCAATAATCAGCTTATCATACAGAACGATATTGGAACGATCCAGGATGGTTCTCTGACACCCTAGGTACTGCGACCACACGAATTAGTGACACTGCTAAAGTCCCGGTAGAAGTGCAGGGAAGAGACATGGTCTAGATAGAGAGTGGGACAATTATTTATGGGAGCCACTAATTGACTCCCAATAAAAGGATAAATGAATTCCACAGGGAAATCGACGTTCACGAAGATTTGATAAGAGAAACAGGCGGAAACATCCTGTTTTTTTAATTTATTTGTCAAAAAACAGTAAAAACTGTATACTGTATACAGTGTAACTGACGTGTGGGGAAAGAGATTTACCTGCGCACATTTTCTCGAGGGTCAGAATTAAAAAACAACGAAAAATGAATTTAGAAAGCAATTATTTTAGAAAAATAAAAATATTTGAAAAATGTTTGTTTCCGAGTTATAGAAAATCAATTTCAATGGTAAATGAACTACAAGCAAAAGGAGTGCTCAACCAAACGTGCGCACAGTGAAGCTACATTTACGTCCAGAAGCAAAACAAGGGGCCATCTCAGTATTTGCTCAATGGATCAGGAAAACTGGACAGAAACCTGATCGAGATGGGGGTCATTGACCGGGAAGCTGAAGTACATTACTTGTTACAGGCGTATTAAATATATTTTTTTTAAATGTATACAATGCAAACGTAAACTAATTCTTTATATATCTTTGTTTTGTTACAATAAACATTTTTCCTTTTCACGATCAGTATATACTCTAATTGTATAGAAACAGTTTTGCAGCAGAAAAGATTTTACTTTTAACTTAAATTTGTGTACAGACTTTAATTGTTTTATGTCATCTGGCAATGCATTGTAAAGTAACGTACATGTATTGTATGTTGATTTCTTGTACTGAGCTGTTGATACTGACACTTGATGCACGTGATTTCTACGGCGTGTGTTGTAATTATAAATATCAATATTGCATGAAAGTATGTTCCCTCCGTTAAGTAGGTCATTTTTGACAAATATTACAAATTCGTAAATAAATAGACAAGGCAATGGTAAGATTCCCAGCTCAATGAAAAGAGGGTTGCAGGGATCACGTGGAAGGCATTTTTTCATTATTCGAATAATTTTCTTTTGTAATCTGAAGGTCTGAATACTACAGGATGAGCTTCCCCAGAATATTATGCCATATCTCAGGCGGGAATGTACATTTGCAAAATAAACGCAACGAGCTGCATGAAGGCTGACAGAATTTGAAAGAATTCTGAAAACGTAGCATAATGAACTTAATTTAGTGTTTAATTCTGTTATATATACATTCCATTTGAGGTTTGATTGAATTGAAAGACCTAAAAATTTTGTTGCCTCAACATCAGCTAATTGCATATTGTTAATTTTCAATGGAACATGCGATTTCCGATTTGAGATGCAAAAATGCATTGAAACAGTTTTTCCTTTCTTTAACAATTAATCTGTTATTATTAAACCAATTTGAAACATCTCAAATTGTACTATTTACTGCTTCTTTTTTGCAAAGAACATTCGTGTCATCAGCAAACAGAACCGTTCTTCCATTTTTAATAGACGAGGGCATATCGTTTACATGTAACAGAAAGATAAAAGGACCTAAGATCGAACCTTGCGGGACCCCATGCTCAATTGGCAAAGAATTGGAAATATAAGTATGTAATGTCCTTTCGTGCCAGTATGGTATTTCTACTCTTTGAGTCCGATGTTTAAGGTACGAAGTTATCCAATCTAGGGCAATACCACGAATTCCATACGAAGGTAATTTTGAGAGCAAGATGTTACGGTCAATAACTCAAAAGCTTTCGAAAGATGTAAGAATATTCCAATGGGTACTTCATTTTGGTCTATTGATGAAGCAACATCTTTGAGAAAAGAAAAAATGGTAGTTTACAGCGATATCAATGCCAGAACCCTGGAATGGGGTACGCCTTAGTCAAACACCGGAAGAACGTATTTAGTAGATTTGGCGACCATGCAAGACCTGTAGTTCTGAACAATGGGTCCACGCCCACTTTCAGATGTTGGGAAACATGGAAACAAAGCCGGATATCAGCCTGAGTCCCTCGCACAAATCCTTAACTACGCTCTGAAATCATAAAGGTTAAGCATTTCGAGTCGGCGCGGGTTCCTGGTTGGGTGACCGTCTGGGAACCCCGGGATCAAACGGTACTCAGCCCTGGGATCAAAGGCAATGACTGGCGACTGACGATGGCTGATTACAATAAAGGATGATTACTCCAAACGTTCAACGCCAGTACACAGTAACCTTGTTACGAATTGAGACAGAACTTGGAATCGTCACCTAGAAACCTTAGTGTGATGGATTGGCGGGTGATTTAGGTCATCACCAACGTACAATTTTGCAGAATGTGATCGTATTCTGTGTGTTGCAGAGCAGGCATTACACCCAACAAAGAGTTTCCGGCACTCCACGATAACAGCGTGTGGCACTTTTTTCTGGTACCGCTGTGGTACTAAAACGCACTGGGAATGACCTACTGCACGCAATGTTGACGCATTCGGATGCATGTGAAGTGGGGAGGTTTGCACTTTGCAATGTTAAAACTATAATAGCGTGACGTCACACTTCGGTGCATTGCCCGACTTGCAGCCACTTCATACGTCGATATTGCTGCAGTATCTCCATTACTAAATGACATTAAATAGAAAAGATATTTTTTAACAACGAAGAGAATTTCATGATTATCTGCGAGTTGTGCAACCGAGGAAACAAAGCTGTACCCCAACCATACCCGCCGTGGAAGACAGTGTCTGCTGATGTCGATTCGCGTTGGAGATGACTAATAACAATACGTTTCAGGACTGATTGCTCGACGGCAGATGCTATCAATGTTGTAATGGAAGCCGTCAAAGACACGCGGCAAAACCACCACTCCGTAAACTAGTGTTGATAGCCACAGATATGCAGCAAGATTTCAATTCGACGGCGTGGACGGATGTTCTGATGGGCTCCGAAAAAAATCTTTGAGATTTTACGAGCGGGAGGCGTTAAGCGAAACTAATGCAACGCTCGATCCCAAGAGTTTTAGAATATCGCATATGACGATATATTTAATGTAAAACGGTCAGAAGATGCAGCCCAGATAAGTAACGCTGACTGCAGTGATCACACACACACGCACTGCAGGTGAACTCCAGGGGAAACACTGGAAGAAATGGCTCACGGCATCAATTCATGTCCCTGCAATGTCTCTGACCGAGAGGATCTAGGTTCGGAATCCCGACGGTGGCAAGATTTTCGACAATAGCTAGATACGTAAGTCCATTTCATTCGTCAGGAGGAGAATCCCAGCGGCCGGCTGTTCTGATCGGTAGTTTTCCATGGTTTCTCCATTAATACCAGGCCAATGTCGGAGCAGTACACCCAACAAATCGCGATATTTTCTACCCCTACTTGCCCTATCCTGACCCCTTACGTACGTACACACACATACACACTTCCGTGCACTACACTAATACACATGCCGGGAGACCGGTCGGGAGCTTAGAATTCGTCCCAGCAGGGCGATACCTCCTGTTAGGAGATACCTGGTTGACTCGGTAACAGACAGGTAGGTCGGCGCCGGATCTCACCATCCAGCGGGGGAGGACCAACGCCACATCCAGAAGAAAAACAAGCACTACACTTACGGCACTAAGTGACCTTAGCAAATGATGTGCCGGGGATCATCGATCAATCCAGAAGAAACTGAACCAAGTAATGGGGCGTGTTTAAGTTTGAAAATTTGTTATTTTGCACCTGAATTAGTTTAACACTGTTTTTCACTTATGGAAGAAATATCAGTTGATTTTCCCGTAACATACAGAAAATATTAAATTATTATTATTATTTGCGAGTTCATTGCAACTTAGAGTCGCTTATCGCATCCTAGCTTCCATTTGTTGCGATCTTTCCAGTCTTTTTCTTGCAGGTTTCTTCCGTCCATCGCTTTATTTACTGCATCCTTCCAAAGTGTCCTCGGTCTCCCTCTTCTTCTTCTTTCTGCAGGGGTCCATTCGATAATTTTTTTCGGCCACCTTCCCTCATCCATTCGACGCACATGCCCATACCATCGGAGGCACTTTGCCTCCACAGTGTCTAAAATTGTGGTCCCTATGTTTAGCCTTGCAAGCACGTCTTCATTCCTGATTTTGTCCTGAATCGTGAGCTGACAACAACGTCACCAATAACCCATTTCTGTTGCTCTTAATTTCTTCTTTAGTTGTTCCGTTGTTGCC
The DNA here is from genome assembly GCA_031308135.1 of Acheta domesticus. Taxonomy (NCBI): domain Eukaryota; kingdom Metazoa; phylum Arthropoda; class Insecta; order Orthoptera; family Gryllidae; genus Acheta; species Acheta domesticus. The sequence continues at coordinate 249,108,394 of JAHLJT010000631.1, forward strand.
CACACTTCTGCTCCATAGGTAACAATGCTCTCTACAATAGACTTGTATATCTTTATCTTCATGCAAGGTCTTATTTGTGGGCTCCATATGGTATTATGCAGCTGTTTGGTAACTTGTTTCCCTTTTCTTATTCTTTCAATAATTTCAGCTTCACTTTTACCATTTTTGGTAAACATTACTCCCAGGTACTTGAAGCTATCGACTCCTTTAATAATACCACCTTCTAGCATCAAATTTCTGTTTACATTATCAGCTACAATATATTCAGTTTTAGAGATATTTATTGTTAGCCCCCATTTCTGGTATTCTTCAAACAGCTTCCTCAACATGTAATGTATATCATCTTCATCTTCTGCCAATATCAATTGGTCGTCAGCAAAAAGCAAAGTGAACAGTTTATCCGTTCCGATTGAAACTCCCATATTCGCGCAAGTTCGCCTCCATCTCTCTAGGGCAGATGTTAGATATATTTTGAAGAGTGTAGGAGCGATTGCACATCCTTGTCGTAGACCTTTGGTGACAGGGAATTCTTCAGATATTCTTCCACCTACCTTCACCCTACTGGTACAATTAACATACAGTACTTTCACTGCTCTTATATATAGGTCACTAACTCCATTTGCTTTCATTGCTAACCACAATTTGCAGAGGGGAATACTGTCATATGCCTTTTCTAAATCGATGAAGACCAAATGGGTTTCAAGGTCTCTTGCTAACCGTTTCTCCAGAAGTTATTTTAAACAGAAAACACAATCCATACATAATCTTCCGGCACGAAATCCATTTTGTTCTTCTAGCTCGTGTATCTGATTTTCAATTCTTTGTTTTATAATTTTGCCATATAGTCTTGAAAGAGAATTAGTCACGCTTATTCCTCTGTAATTGGAGCAAACTCGTCTCTCTCCTTTCTTATAAATGTTAGAGATATAGGCAGTTTTCCACTCAGGGGGCACAATTTCATCACTCAAGAAACAGCTGAAAACATACGCTAACAGCTCATGAAGCAAGTCCGTCCCATATTTAAAAAGTTCTATGTGGAGTCCGTTCGGTCCAGGCGAGCGTCCATTTTAGTATACTATATATACTAAATATTAAATACTAATCGTAATTTTGTATCACATGCTAATTATTTTTTAAATATTTAACCTTACCTGTTCTCTTGACAATGATGACTTGATGGGGTTCATTGTATCAGCATAAACAGGTTCGGTCAACGTTGATGGTCCCACTTTTGATACATCACATGATATTGATGTATTACTGTATGCTCCTCGAAAATAAGGATTTCCATACCATGAAGTTCTTAAAAAGTTAAATATCATTAGATTATGTTTAAGTAAAATAGCCTTTTACATGAATTCTTATGCAACTCAAGAAGGAATTTACCTTATCACTCTATGAGGTTTAGGAATATTAGCTCGCTGAGTAAAGGTTCTGAGAAGTTCAGTACAATGTACTGCAATTTCCGCTTCTGAGAAATTTTCTACAAGTTCTGCACCTCTACCTCCTACCCAGCCTAATAGAACCGCTTTGTGATTAGGAAGTACATCAAAACCTGTCAAATCACGTGTCCAGGAAGCAGCCTGAAAATAAATCATTTTTTCTTAACCAACACATCAAACAAATCTTCAAACACTGTTTTGCACGTGAACGCGTAACTGAAAGCTTCATTTTTGGAAACCATAATTAAATGAAATGGTCGTGTATTTGATTTCAATTTTAAAAAATCTTCATAGTTTCATGCGATTTTTCGTTGTTTCACGTGTCTGAGTGATTTCACAATAAAACGGCGATTAACCGTTCTGTCAATTATACAGACTAAGGTCTGATTAAATTAAGAAGGTGATTGACATTTGTGAGTGGAGGGGAGCGACGTTGCCAGGTCGGAAACCACTGAGCACGTGTTACCGGGACACGAAAACTTCAAAAAATACGTGTAAAAGTGTAAAAAAATACGACAAAAGCCTAACCTCAACGCAACTCATCACAACACAGTACACATTGCGCGCGCAGCACAGGCAGAAACGCGGGCGGCGCGGCGGCAGGGAAGTCGTTGTGCGATGCTCAAATGTTCCCCTTGTTCGACAGTGGCAACTGAGCGACCTGACACGTCACGTTTTGTTTCTCTGGTTGGCAGCTGCCATGGAAACGGGAGAGACGTCCTGACGTCACACAGAACTGTCAATCACCTTCTTAATTTAATCGGACCTTAATGTTATACAAAGCAGCCTATACTTATTAACGTTTTTGTATGTAATACAACTATACACATTATATCAACATATGCATGGGTTTGTTTCTTGTTTATTTTCTTTTTCCAAGTTTAATTTGGTTTTCTTTTTCAAATATCCTTGAGGAGACTCATGTTACACCCTGTACATATGTCTCTTATTAATTAAATTTGTTCAAAGAATTGGTCGGCCCGACGTGGATTCGAATATATTCTCCGAGCGTCTAGCTTCCAACAAGGTGACGGCAATGGTGACAATTACATATCTTGTTCGTTTTGAAACATTTTAGTCCAAAAAAATTTAATGAAAATATATCTAATCACAGTATAATCATTGGCGTAAGTTTCTTCACGGGGAATCTGTGTCGCATGCAGGGTTGCCAGATCCGTTCTGTGATAATCCGCCATCGGAAGGATAAAAATCCACCCAATTCCGCGAAATACTTTGGTAAAAATAGTAAGCGGTGAGAAAAAAGCGAGCTCCGGGACGGGCTAGTAATACATACATAGCTACTTTTCACAAGATGTTTAAAACTAAATGCCCTTGTGCATAAATCCTATGTACCTTAAGCCATCAATATTTATACGATTTTTAGAAAAGGGTGGGCAGGATTAGAAGACTTTTTAAATAAAAAAAGGAAGCTGACATAGTTTCATAAAATAGCTGTACACTTCGACTAAAATCCATGAGTTGGTACTGACAAAGGTAGAGATTGCGTCGATTTCCGGTAAATAAAATTAGAACGTAAGTGACATTTGGGTGTGGAGGGGGGCGGCTCTTCCGCATACTGCACGCTTTACCATGTACTTTTAAACAAACAGAAGAAAGGAAAGTTCAGGCGATCAGGGCAGAATCCATTGGTATGCACTCTGAGTTGAGCAAGTTGAGAAACTCGTAATAAGTTTGTTCCTATTGAAGTAACAATTGGAGATTGTATATTGTACTTGTGTGCAGTCAATTGAGTTGGATCGTTTGGTCGAGTGACGGCGCTAGTTTCGCGTTCTAAGCTTTCTTTTTTCTCTTTCCGCAAGGTAGTGGCAGTGTATACTGCGATTTTTCTAACTTTGCCCCTGAAGGCTCATCTTCACGATGGAATATGTCGCGGTATTTCGCGACGTTCTCAGTCGTGCCGCCAGTTATCGCATGATCGCGACCATATCAAGCAGTGATTGAGACCATGCGAAGTCTAGCGGCACAATGGAGAAAGACGCGAAATGCCGTGCGATATTCCATCGTGACCATAGGGGCTTGAGGGGCAGAGTTAGAAAAATCGCACTATTGTCTGTCGCGCGCGGTCGCAAATCGTACCTCGTACACACTGGAAGCATGTTTAAGTTACTTTCTGCACTAATGGAACATTTCATTTTTTGCGCGTTAATGAATAACAAAAATGATTGTTTTCGTTTTTACAACCCGAACAACATGGTAGCAGAGCGTGGTTCTGTGTAAAAGAGAAAGCTATTGATTTTTGTTTCGATCGAGTGAATCTTTTCGACACGTGGTCGGCCGTAATTGCCGCATCGCTTTGTTCTCGTGTAATCGCGTTTCGGCGTGGGTGAAATTTGTCGAGTGGACTGAGATTTTTTGCCAGTGGTCGCCAATGGAGGTTCTTCACGGAATTGAGAAGTTGACCGGGAAAGACAATTGGACTACGTAGAAATTCACATCGTGGAATGTATTGCGCGCAGCTGTAGGAGCATATGAGGTGTGTACTGGAGAGTTGGTGAAACCCCAGCACACTTTGGAGAGTGCAAGTGTCACGGAACGTGGGAGATACACGGAAGCTTTTAAAACAATGGGACAAAGCAGATCGCGCGGTTGCTCAAATTTTAGTGAAAACCTTGGGTTCAAAAGTGGTTGCTTTGCTAGTGCTCAATCGATTGGGCCCTACTGGAGAAGATGGGAAGTCACACCTCACGAGGTTTTTACTGGAAGATCCGTGAAGTTGCAGAACTTGCACGTGTTTGGGACTAGTTGCTTTGTGCAAATTTCGCATCAGAACCGTCGGGATGCGAAGGGAACGTCAGGAATCTTCGTTGGTTGTTCTGACATTGAGTACAGTCTGGATCCGAGGTATGGAACGAAACAAAAGTGTTGTTTTTGAACCAGAAACAATGAGAGCTACTGCTGTTGTATCAACGGAGCAAAACGCTGAGGCAGCTGCGCCAGTGCGAGTCGAAGATGAGCCAGATCATCTCGAAGAAGATGGGCGAGCTAGTGTCCTGGAGCAAGTAGCGTCTGAGCCAGACGCAGATGATGAGTCGGCAGAAGAGCAGTTTGGTAACTCTGAGCATGCTACTGTGGAGCGTCGGAGTCTGCGAGACAGGTCAACTTTACGTCCACCGGCACGCTATGTTGAGGTGGATGTGGCTGGGCTTGAGCCAAGAAGTTACAAGGAGGTGATGGCATCTGGCGACAAGGAGCTGTGGAAAGGTGCAATGAAGGAAGTTGTGACTGCCCTCGGTTTATCTGAGAGCACTGCTGATCCCTGCTCATTCGTAAGGAACGTCAACGGGTATAAACTTTTGACAGTTTTGTATGTTGACGACGGGTCGGTGGCAGCGACAAGCGAGAGTGACTCAGAGGAATTCTTGAAGCAGTTGCAGTAACGTTTTAAAATCACCATTGAGAAGTTTGGTTGGTCCTGACCCTGCAGATTTCTCAAGAAGACGGGTCTATCGTGATTAATCAACAGGGTTACGCTGAGTAGGTACTCCAACGTTTCAACACGATTGAAACTAATCCTGTGTCAACGCCTATTGACCACTATATTGAAGATTCCGGAGATAAGACACTAACATCTGCACCTGATCGCGAAGCGATTGGTTGCCTGACGTACCTGGCAGTGGCCACAAGATCGGACATAGCTTTTGCAAGGAGCTACGCATTGCAGTTCTTGGAGAAGCCGGAGATGAGGCACTGAGGCCTTGGTCAAGAGGATCATGCGGTACGTCAGAGGAACATCGGCAATGGGAATTCGCTATCCAGCGACTGCAGTACCAGAGAAGCAGACAAGTCCTGCATGTGCATAGTGATGCTGATTACGCGAGTGATCCACAAACGCGTAAATTAGTAAGCGGAATGATTAGTGTGCGATTACGTGGTCGAGTAATAGGAAACACTGCGTCAGTCTCTCGACAGCGGAGGCGGAATATATGTCTGTGTGCGAAGCAGACTGTTTAAAGACATTGTGTTTTTACAATCAGTGCCAACGTTGCTTTGCGATAGTGCGAGTGCTATGAAACTAAAAAACCGGGTTTCATAACGAAACCAAGCACATTGATATGCGCTATCATTACATGCGAGATCAAGTTGTAAATGATCGCTTGGGTGTGATGCATGTGTGCAGCAAACAGCAAGCGGCTGATATTTGTACGAAACCGATTCCACGAGTTCAGTTTTGTTACTTGAGAGCTCTCCTTGGACTGTATTAAACATATTTTTTTTTGTTTTTTTAAATTGTATTGTGACACACCATAAATGACATACATTTATTTAAGCAAATAAAGAACGAAATATTGTAGATATCACCAAAAAACTTGGGTTTCTATGGTGCGAGTACGCAGGTGGCACCGTAGAAACGTAAAATACGCGAGTTCATTCTGAGACAGGTGCGGGATGCACCATAGTGCTGCATAATGCTGGGGTGTAAACACGCAGGTGGCACCGTAGCAACGCGAACAAGACGAGTTCGTTGAGAGACGGGCGTAAGTGACACCGTAGTTACCACAAGATGGTAATTGGTTCAATAATAGGACAGGATGTGTGACGTCAACGGATGTTTCGAAAACGTTTGTTAAAAACAATGGAGAGACAAATAAGGCGAGGTTTGAAGGGTTGACCAGGGGAATATTAATAGCATTCCGTCTCGTGTCGTGGTGGTGAACGGATTGCTTGAGCGCTGTGTTAAGTTCGAGTGATACTTATTGAGACTTGTGATACTTCGTGGGAGTGAATGCAGGAAAGTGAACTTAGAATATTTTCGCGATGGAGCTACAAGTGTGGACTTACAAAATTTTACCATTGAATCTGTGGGTTACAAGGTTAGGTGAGAGGGATATTATTCTGTTTTGGGGAAAGTAATTAGTCGGAAATAGGTGCCCACCTGAGGCGCAAGACAAAGTGTGTAGGCAGTGTTTTAAAGTGACTAGCAGAAGTTTCGACTTGGTCTTGGATCCTCGTGGACTTCAGCAAGAAGATTGGACTACAGCGACAAGATCCTACGTGGCGACGTCGAACGTGAAGCGTCGTGTGCGCGATGAAGGAAGCGTGGATAATGGTTCTATAATGCTGTTATTGCAATAACAAAAAGATGGTCATGGCCTAATGCTAATTTGTAACAATTCATAATTTATCTTGCATGCTAAATAAACTATAATTCATAGTTGAAAGAAAACTGGTTCTCATTTGCCATTATGTGCAATCCTAGTGAAGATATTTCAGATTCCTCGCCACTTCGTAAGAATGGCAGAATGAGTAATTGGTTGCGGAGTAAGAAGCAACAATTATTTCATAAGAACCCAATCGACCGAGCTTGCAAGATTTTTATTTATGAGAATTAATAATAAAAATCAGGAACATAATTGTAACCATTTCCTGGCGCCCAAATCATTTATAAATTTGGAAACTGGTTACGTGTAATATCTTTTAAAGCTGAATTTTAAAGATAGGTAAAACGTGGTGGAAGATCCCACACACGCTGATAGCGGATCCCGTTTCAATATCGTTTTAATAGTCATTCAGCTTTGTTTTGATAATAAGAGAGATGTACGATCTTAAATTGTAGGGGAAGTGTTGAAATATCAGTTTGAGATCTTGTATTGTACTTGTGTGCAATCGATTGAGTTGGATCGATTGGTCGAGTGACGGCACTGGTTACGCGCTCAGTCATGCACAGGGTTACACCGTGGTCATGCAGTGTCGCGCGCGGTCCAGTGTTGCACCGAATACGCAGTGGAAACATGGTTAAGTTCTTTTCTGTATTAATGTAACATTGCAGTTTTTGTGCGTTAATGAATAATAACAAAAATTATTATTTGTGTTATCTTTTACAACCCGAACAACAGTTCCTAACTTGTAATATTTGTTTGTTCGTAACATTTGTTCCCTAATTTTAGGAGACATCAATGTGCAAATGCGGAAGCTTCTGATGCTCTGTTCCCTAGGTTACGGCGCTAGTCATCACGTGACCACGAAATGACCCATTCTATTTTTATTCGGACTTTACTTCCATATTTCCAATTATTTATTTGATTAGCCCTATTCGGAATATTTTAACATACGATTGATTTCCAGATCATCGACGCTCGATTGAAAAATATTTGGAATCTGGAATGTTTTGTTATCAACTACCAAACCAAAATGTTTATTAACTGAAACCAATGTTATTTGAAATGACTTGATGTAATAACAAAAAATTCAGATTCGCCATAGAATTAAATAAGAAATATTGAGCCTGAAAAATACAACTATGTCCAACAGCTTAATTAAATATTGTCTGAATAGTATTTTTGTCTACTGACAGCTAGTGGCTGAATGTAGGCAGCGGAGGTTCCGTTATCCAATCAGAGGCTTAAAAGAGTGGTATCACTGCAGAGTTGCTGATGCTTAATAAATTATTTTAAACAGTTGGGAGCGCCAATAGGTACTGGTTTGGCCATGGTTCGTGTGTGCTATTCTGTCGTCTTCTGTTGTACTACTGCTACTGCAGTTTTGTGACCTGGTGCACGAATAAAGGGACCAGATTCCCCAAATTAGCCGGGACAGTCTCTTTTTTATGAGTCCGACTCGTATTTTTTTAAGATGGGACGCCAAAATGTCCCGTTTTTTACTGACTAAATAAGTGCCGTCAACAATTTTAAATTTTTCATAATGTATTCCGTGGTGTTTGCATTAGTTTACATTGCCCTAACCGTTTATGAAAGAGTAAACGCGAGTAGATCATACGCTCATGTACCACGTAACAAGAATATTTCATAGACTATTGAAATCAAGAAACAGATTCAGTGGTGGTTCTGGGAAGGGAAAATGAGCTATCGCGTCATTTGAGCATATTGTATATGATTTATAGATATCGTTACTGTGTCGTTACCGAGAAGTTCAATAATCTGAACCTTCTGTCTAGCAATCTATACATATTTTTTATTAAAAAATCAAGAAGTGCAAGCTAACATTAAGATCAATTGTGTAACAAAACAATAGCAGGTGTAATTCTATTATACTTCTGCTAATAATACTTGTCTAACTTGATATAAGCATAGAAAGAAAATTATATTTCTTAGAAAAATGTATAATATTGCAATACCTCTGAGTAATCTGACTCATTTGTATGGTTTTTTCAACCAGATTAGCTGAAATCCTTTTGTGTCTTTGTCCCACCAGGGCTCCTCATAGGCCAAATAAATCTTGTTTATAGTTGCAAATCCTAAATCTTCTATGGCCTATATCAAACATTTCTTTGTTACACAAAGAATTTTAGCTCTACCAAAACTGAAATATAATAAGTATAGGAATTGCACAAAATTATTTCTACAGTAAGTACAAACCTTACTTATTTTATCAGGTAACTCAGGAGAGAACATGTTTTTGTAATTTTCTTTCAAATACCCTAAAGAACAAGTTATTATAACATGTTCAGCATAAACAGTGGTTCCATCTTCACAATCTATCTTCACCATGCACTCAGCTTTCTCTTGATGACCATTTTTACTCTTTAAATGTATTATATTTCTATCACTGTTGTATTTAATACAATCTGAATTCAAGTTAGTTTTTTCACATTCGTCACCATTAAGATCATTTTTAATTTTTATTTTTTCATCTGTGTCTTTTTTACAAGAATTATCACTAACATTCTTCCAGGAAATTCTTTTAACTGGACACTGTAATTTTAATACTCCATGTGGAAGAGTCTCAACAATACATTTGATTAAAGAACTGTAACCTTCTTTAAAATTTACATAATCTGTTCCCCCACAAAAACTATACTTTCCCCATGCTCTCGCAGAAAGTTTATCCAAAACTGTACAAGAGTTATCAATAACTTGAAATCTGAAATGGAAAAAAAGTAAGTAAGAGTTTTGGATATTACATTAACTGTTAACTTTCTATATTTAATTCATTAGCTGTAAATTTACAATTCTGTGCTTAAGCAATTCCAGTGAAGAAAATGAGAGTTTTTAAAGCCATTTGCTTACCTGACATGCCAATCATACACTTCATATTTCATATTTTTCACATCCTCAGTATCACTATGACAGCTCTCTAAATATTCAATGAATCTTTGTTTCAAATGATGACCTATTGATATTGGAACATCTTCATCGAAACTATTTCTATTCACTAATGATTCACACTCTTCCAAAATTTCACTTACAACACTGTATACTTCGTGGACAATACGAGGTTCTACTACAACACCATCCTCTCTGAGGTACAAGCCTGAGAAATAAAAAGTAATGGATTGGCAAATTTAAGGTCTAAATGTTTCATTATAAGTACATTTGTCTAGTTAAAATTTAAAGAACTACAATTTACAATTTTCAATGTATAATAAAAGATATTTTAATACATAATTTGTATAATAACCAGAACTACCTACCTGCTTCGCTTGATTTAGCAAATTGAATAAATATCTAACAGTTCCAAATGGGAAAGGATTCAGATTTTCCCCTATTAACTGTTGCAAACTACAGTAAACCCTCATAACACGAATTCCAAGGGACCGAAATAATCGGAGTTCGCATTATAAAAATTCGTGTTATCAAGTATTATTTATGTCCGTATTACCGTAATCCCTTGCCGAAACCAAAGTTTTGTTCGAGTTACGGTGAACTTCGTGTTAAGCGAGTTCGCGCTAACAAGGGTTTACTGTATTTTTGTGGTATTATTCGAAGATAGGCCACAGCTATAATGCAACAGTCACACACCCAGGAGGGAGCGGAGGATAGGGCTCCCCGCCCCAGAAGCCAATCGTAATAAAACTAGAGCTATCTAACGCAGCGCGGTCAATTCCGAGCAGACTATTTATATTTGTTACGAAATTAAAGAAAAACGATTCATATTTTCAAAAAATTCAACTTGACCTTATTTGAAGATCTGTTTTTGATGAGCACATTTAATTAAGAAAAACAAGTGTATCTTCACAATTATAGTTGTATGCAGATGCAGAAAATTTTTTAACTTTTTAAAATTTTTGCAAAATCAGGCATTTCAACGAACAGGAAACCTGCACCATTCTCTTAAGCTTCCTTTATGCTATCTAACGTCCCAATTTAATAAAAACTAATGGTGCTACAGAATGGCACAGACTTTCCCGTATTAATTTTCCAATTTCCTTTCGTTTCGGCTAGATTTTCGGACTAGCCACATTCTTTTGCCTGCTACCATCTATCGCCGCTCAAAGAACATTTTTTTTTACATTTTCTTAATTTTTTGGTTTCCTAATAGTAGGAAGGAAATATTATTTTAAGAATATTAAAGAACAGTAAAACCTCGTCCGAAAAGCAATTTTCTAAGAAAAAGTTGGAATCGTTCTTAAGAAAATGGCGTTTAAGTAAATGTAATGCAACTGTAAATACGAAATTTGAGACTTTTTCACAAAAATGTTTGCTGGATTAGCTTTTAAATATAAAGAATGTTATTCTTTATATTTAGGACGATTATAAAGCGAATAGGATTCGACGAGATTAATATATTGAAAAAATAGTAATTTATAAAAAATGTTAGTTAAATTTACTCTGCAATACTTGTAATATAAGAAATAATATAAAAATACTAGCTTTCAGTGAATATAAGATTCGAATGACTAGACAAAACTGCTCAATAATGTTGGGAATGATTACTACGACATGGCTGAATTCCTGTAGCTCATTGAAACAAAGATAGTAAGAGCTCCTTTCAACTGTTGGATTCTCTTCATTCTTAAATGATAAACCTAAAACCTTAAAAATACTGGATAATTATTCAGCAATAAATAGAGCGTTTATTCGTCATAACACTAGGTTATGTTCATCCACGCCAGTTGAATGATTACTTTCCTTTGCAGTTTTTATTGTACATACGCAGGTTTAGATATTGGTTATTTTTATTATTCTATTCTACAATTTGTATCCTCAATTTTTTAATGATTTTCTTTCAAGCAATCCGCAAAACTTTATTGCAATTTGCGCAACAATGCCGCAATGAATATTTGAAAAGTACATTGTTGGTGAACTACGAAATGGTGACAGTTATAATATAATGATGTTTTATTTAGTAGAGCTTGTGTTTACAAATTAGACTTTCAGAAATTATTTGAAAAGTATATTTGATTATCATAATTTTTGTCCGTGTGCGAGGTACAGAACATATATATACAGAACATATATATATATTTATATATATATACACATATAAATATATACACACACATATATATATATATATATATATATATATATATATATACACATACACAAATATATACACAGACACAATGATCGAAAGGACACTTATCTATGCGTATGTTGGTATTTCACCAGCAAGACATTCCATATCATAGTCTTTCAAAATTTCAAAGAATATAAAACAATTCCGCAGAATTTCGATTATCAGCTCTTTTAAAAAATTAGGTTCGCTTTTTGGGTGAACAATTTCTGAATTGAAAATAAAAAAGAATTTCCAAAACGTAAAGATTTATTTTATATTTTTACATAATGAACACGTTGCTGTTTCTCGTCTATAGAACGATTAAAGGGTACATTTTACTATTTTAAATGTTTTTTCATTAGATGAGTTTGGCCATAGACACTAGTACACAAAATGTTGAAATAAAAAAAAACTGAATCATGTTAGTAAGAGTTTGTGTGTATTAGCAAGAATATGTCGTAAGTACGAATAGCTAGCCGAGACAAAAAGGAAACAAACTAATACGGGGAAGTCTGTGCCCTTCTGTAGCACCACTAGTTTTTTTTATTTCAACAATTTTTGGGGACACTTCAACGTGGTCAATCTAACGAACATACTACCTTAAATAAAACTTAATATCACGTTGTACAACTCGGGATACTTTATGGATCGACATATTAAATTAGATGCATTGATGTTCGTTCCACACGCCTCACACCTCAGAACTGAAACGGCGGAAACGCTGTCCCGACCGTGCCGATGACGTCATGGGCACGTCGGAATGTCCAGAAGAATTTCGTTCGGTTTTGCAAAGGGCGGAAGGTGCGTATCGTCCCGTCCCGACCGTAACAGCCTAGTGCGCGCACCCTTACGGGAAATTATGTAATGAACTTTAAAAAAAATCTCGTCTGTCCCCTCCATCCGTGCTATACCGAACCAGGGCGCGCGTAGCTTTTGTCGTCATTCAAATATCAAATTCACAGTCTGAGTCGGCCATGTAATGTATGCTCCTTGAATGCATACTAGCTCACGCATATTAAGCATGGGGATACCAGCTGATGTGAGCTACGAGGAGATTCGGGAAAAAACCACACACACGTAACTTTAACGACAAAACAGGTGTCGTGTAATATCGTGATGTGATGCTTGCTAGTGATGACAACATAATTGTTATGTTACAGGAACTCGCCCGGAATCACTAATATAATCAATCAATTATATTAGAGGAACCTATTAGCAGTTCGCTGTAAGAATACGTTAGTGAACACCCAAAATTACTGTTCTCCCAAAAATGCGAAAGACTATTTTGAAGCTTTGACAATCACTTTAGCCGGTCTGGATTGCTGAGGTGGCTACGAGCGTGTACTGACTCAGCCCTTCGGTCCGAATGTTCACGGGTTCGAATCCCGTCTTGGGAATGGCTGTTTGTCCTTTCTCTCCCACGTGTATTGTCGCGGAGAGCCTTGCGTTCTGTCTTCGGATCAGAGGAGCCCGAAAATGTGTTGATGTTTAGTGTATGGTCGAATATCATCCCATCAAAACCTAAAGGGTAAACGGCAGTCGACTGGATAAAAGCCGTAATATCTATGACAAAATTGTTCCGCACTTCGTAGCAGCTTTAGATTAGATTCATGATGTGGTGCGTTCAATTCCGCAGTTTTCCCACCACTGAAGGGTTTTTCAGAGCCCTCAGTACCAAAACTTCTAGAAGAAAGCCAGTGACAGCAACGCTTAGCCTACGCCAAGGACATATCCTGCGCCCACCATTTGCTTCAGCCTCAAGGGCCGAGGAGTTGTGGATTGCCTCGAGGTGCCCTCGGCAACGATCACTCCGTTGGTGACCATGTGGTGGCGTTGCATTCGGCTCCAGTGCTCGAACAGCCCTGCTTCCACCAGGCGCTCCATCACGTCGCTGAACGAAGGGAACAGCGGGGAGTTCTTGCGCAGGAGGAAGGCTAAATGCCCCGGGGGATTCACGCACTCCGGGACGAGGTTGCAGCGTCCGTTCGCCCTTTTCGGTGAGTTCTTCAACGCTGGAGTAGTAGGAGAAGGTGAAAGAGGCTAACTGAATGCCAATGTTTTCCCCACCCTTCATCTTCCGCATGACGCTCATCAAATCGCCGTGTTTAATTTTTCTAATCTTCCGTTGTATGTTTGTCAACGCTTGTGGAGCATCCGCGTTTTCGTAGATACTCGTGAAGCTGAACGCGAATACGTCGCGCAGCACGCGCGCAACATCGTCTAACGTTTGTAGGTCGGCGAGATGAGGCGGCGCCGTCAGGAAGCCTAGCAGCTGACCAGTGTAGGCGTTGCTGAACACCAGCGAGAACAGCAGCAGCGCTCCCATCAAGATGCGTCGGCGTAGAGAAGCTCCTGGGCAGCTGGCGCCGCCTGTGAAGATCATCTGGGTCACGTCTAGCACAGCGCGCATAAGCGCCGACCATCTTCCGCCGGGGTGGACGTCGTTGGCAAAGCAGCAGTGCTCAGAGAAGCGCATCAAAATGGCGGCGCCTAGCGACACCAATATGGCCGCCCAAGCGAGCGGTGTATATGGAAGCAGCAACACTTGTGCAAAGGGCACTGTAGGGGCGCGGCGAACCACGATGCAATACGGGCTCATCATGACAGGAAAGGTGTAATCCGCAAATTGATACCTGTCGTGAGAGTAGTAGAAGAAGGGGCTTGCTATGTCCACTGCAGCGCTTTTGAACAAGACCTATTACACCATCGTATGTTCCATTGGTACTTATTCCAAGAGTAGCCGTGGTAGGTTTAACAAGCTTTAAGTGAACTCCTGTCTTTTCTTTGAATATATTAAGGGCACGGTGAAAAGCGCCGTCATATATTCGTTTACCTTCTTTGTTTATCCAGAAATGCATCAAAATACCATGGAAATATGCTATTTTGTAACGATCATTACTGAGTTGTTTCGTTAGAGAATCCTCAATATTTCTCTTGCGTATAACATCAACCAGAAAAACGTGATGTACTGATGAAGAAAAATGGCCCCTGCAAGGTTTGCAAGGATTTATCCACAAAACGAGGACGAGTGTTTTGATAAATGCCATCGTAGAGAATCCTTCGTTCGAAATGGAAACAATCCTTGGAGTCAGACCACCGAGCATCGGTGTTGAACACGCTGAACTGTTCTATGGAATTATTGTTTTAGTAATCAATATAATTGTCAACCAGTATTTTCCTTGTAGGTACATACACGGCATGGAAAAATCATGCGTGAAGAACAAGTTCGTCCCTTCACGTGATATAATCATTACGGATTTTTAAATATGCATAGTTCTCGTGTGTTCAATGATCACGGAAAGACTCAATTACAAACTACAGTGTGAATACAGAATCATGCACAGTGAAAACAGGCTAGGATGTATTCTATTTTCTATTGTTTTATTACTCAATTTACCAAAAAATATTTCAACGTAAGAAATCTTTGTATTCAAATAGTACAAGCCCTTTGAAGTCTACGTTGATAAGAAGGAGAAATAATAAAATAATGCTGTTTTCATGATATAAGAAAAACATTTCGCAGAACAAACATTTTACCATTATTTCTAGAGTGTAATTCATTCATCAATCAACTCTCCTATTTGAACACACAACGTCAAACCATGTTACAAAGCCACGCATATTTCAAAGCGTTTGTCGCAGTAGCAGCTGGAGAAAGTATAAAGAAGAAGAATTAGAGAACTACCAAAGCGACGGGCCTGATGCCTCCGGCAGCGCATGTGAAGGGTACTACATAGTGCAGAAAAGCCGTGATCCATTCGTGGTCGTAAGCCAGGCTTAAAAGGTCTTGGCCGCACCGCTTCCGAGTTATGCGCAATTATAACATGTAATGCAATAAACTGTTACGTCATAATCTGGAAACTTCTATTTTTACTTTCTCGCCCTAAAGAAGTTACTTCTTAAGAAGAGAAAGTTATATAATGTTGCGGGAAAAGCGGTGAATTTTCGGCAGAAAAACTCTTAACGCCGGGCCCTGGTAACCAAAAAGTGGATAAATCAAGTTGCTAAACTTAGAAAAAAGTCCTCTTAACACGTGGTGTAGACAGAATACATGTTTTGTGGGGTCTTGCTACCGA
Organism: Acheta domesticus; assembly: GCA_031308135.1. Taxonomy (NCBI): domain Eukaryota; kingdom Metazoa; phylum Arthropoda; class Insecta; order Orthoptera; family Gryllidae; genus Acheta; species Acheta domesticus. The sequence goes on from JAHLJT010000631.1 coordinate 249,124,109, forward strand.
GAAAACAATTGAAACCAAAACGTCCGTCTGTCCATCAGTGTGCAACGCTAAACCGTTCCTCAGATTTTCTGCAAAATTGATATTCACCAATCGAACTGACTTCTTGACCCGATATTTCAATTTTGAAGACCCTGGGACATTTTCAAAAATTGTCTTCGCTTTTTATTAAATTTTAATGTTGGATAGCGTGAAGGACGTTTAAGATAATGGCGGAGCTCTCATTTTCATTGAAAACCTGATTATTTGAAAAGTTAAAAATTTCAAAATTTTTTCGGTGTCTTCCTTCAACTACAATTATGACGATAAGTGTTTGTTCGAAATGAAATACGTTCATCAAGAACAGATCTTCAAATAACGTGATGTTTATTTCTTCGAAAATACGAGAATTTTTTCGTAATTTTGCAACAAACTTAGATAATTTTGTAGTTTCTTTAAATATTTTTTTCTTAAAAATGACACTAAATTGTTTGACCTCGTATAACATAGAGGACGCTTAAGACAATGGTGCAGGAGGTTTCATGTTCGTTGAAATCCCTGATTTTCTGAAAATTGCAAAAACACACAGTTATTAAAGTTATGAAGATAATTTTTACTTTCCTGTATGCGTACGTATATCCAGAGTAATATCGTAGTATAGGGAAAGCTGTAAAGCTGCGCGTAAAAACGGCGGATTTTCGGGGGAAAAAATTCATTGCCGGCCCCTGATAACGAAAAAGTTGATACATCCAGTTACTAAATTAAGAAAAAAGTCCTAACACGTGATGTAGCCAGAATCCGTGTTTTGAAGAGTCTTAATACCGAAAAATCAATTTAGAGCAAAACGTTCGTTCGTCCGTGTATGTGAACAAAACAAGCGCCGAAACCGCGCGTAGGATTTTTTCCAAATTGAAGAAAACCCCCGTCCATCTGGCTAGAGTCAAAGTTCTGAGATTTCAAAAAAACATTTATTAATTTTTGGGGGTTCTTTACATGAAGCCCCCGGTCATTTTTAAAATGTTCTCAAAAATGGCGCTAAATTTTTTCTTTAAATTTCTTGTATGAAGAGAGTAAAATACACTTAGTAAGGTGTCGTAAGTCCGATTTTCACGGTTAACTATGAATTTTCGAAACTCCCTATCTCAATTTTGTAGTTGTTAAAGAGGCCGAAAAAATTCAAATTTGTTCAATTTTCGAAAATATTCTATTACAAAAAATTTAAAGAAAAAATTTGGAGTGGTTTTTGAGAAAATTTTGAAAATGTCCGGGGGGCTTCATGTAGAGTACCACCAAATTTTACGGAATCTTTTTCAAAATCTCAAAGCTTTGAGTCGAGCCAGATCGACAGTGGTTTCTTCAATTTGAAAAAAAATCCTACATATGGTTTAGGCGCTAGTAGTGTCACAGGACAGACGGACGAACGGACGGACAGACGGACGGACAGACGGACGGACAGACGGACGGACAGACGGACGGACAGACGGACGGACAGACGGACGGACAGACGGACGGACAGACGGACAGACAGACGGACGGACAGACGGACAGACAGACGGACAGACGGACAGACAGACGGACAGACGGACAGACAGACGGACAGACGGACAGACAGACGGACGGACAGACGGACAGACGGACGGACGGACAGACGGACGGACAGACGGACGGACAGACGGACGGGCAGGACGGACGGACAGACGGACGGATAGACGGGCAGACGGACGGACGGAGAGACGGACGGGCAGACGGACGGGCAGACGGACGGGCAGGCGGACGGGCAGGCGGACGGGCAGACGGACGGGCAGGCGGACGGGCAGACGGACTGACGTTTTGCTTTCAATTAGATTTTCGGTATCAAGGACCCACAAAAGAGGGATTCTGGCTAAACCACGTGTTAGGGGATTTTTTTCTGAATTTAGTAACTGGTTTATCCACTTTTTTGTTATCAGGGCGCGGCAATGAATTTTTTTCTGCCGAAAATCGCGCAGCATTACATAACTTTCCCTATACTACGTATATTACTTTGTATATACCTACGTATACGGGAAAGTAAACAAAACGTGCTGTTTTTTAAGAAAAAAATAGGTTAAAGAAAAGAATTGTCCATTTGACACAAAACTCTCTCAAAAAATTAGTCATGTTTTTGAAAAATTGAACATGACCTTTTGAATATGTTTTTATGAACACATTTCGTTAAGAGAAAAAACGAATCTTCATAATTGTAGTTGTAGGAAGACGCCACAAACTTTGTCTGGCGGTTTTTCTGTCGGTCGTCTGTCTGCTCGGTCTGTCAGAAGCGGATTAACAACTTTGTTGCCTGTAGGCACGCAAAAATTGCCGCTTATATTTGTTTTCAAACACCCTAGAAAAAGTTACGTACGAACAAGGACAAGTTTGATTTACGTTCAAAAAATTAAACACACATATTTACAACTAAAGTTAAACATAATTTAATTAATAATTTATGCATGTTCCATTTTTCTCTAAGGGAAATCAATTAATTTTTACTTTTTCGTATACGTACGTATATACGTGATATAGAGAACGGCGGATGCTTCGCGAAAGAACGGCGGATTTTCGACAGAAAAATATAATTGCCGGGCTTTGATAACGAAAAAGTGGATCAATCCGTTGCTAATTAACCCATTACTGTCCAGCGTTACCATCTGGTAACGGCAATTCTGGCAAAGGCGCGGGGGAGTCCTTTCGATGTCTATGCAATAATTTGAGACTTTTATTCTTCAATAGACGTAGACATACTAAAAGAAACATACAAGCAAGTTTTTTCATTTCTGAATGCTAATGTCGATTTAGCCGTGATCTCTAAGCCATTGTGCTCTCCTGGCTGGGGTATACATGACTTGCGTCGAATCTTCATCTAAAACCGTGCTTATAGGCTAAGGCCCCATTCACAATGCAAACTTAAAAACGTAATGTAATGTTGTAAACTTAGCCGTAAAATTTACACGTAAAAACAAGCATTCACAATGACGAACGAATGTTTTGCCTGAACTAATCAGAATTCAACGTACTGAAATTTGATCGATTCGTTTCTAGCATGGTGAAAAGATCTTTTCACAATGGTTTCTAGCTTTTTCTTCGTCATTCCTATCGATTTGTCTTTATATATATATATATATATATATATATATATATATATATATATATGCGAGGAGCTGTTGTAGTAATGCTAACATCTTGTAAACAAGTATTCTCTTGTACCAAATTCACGAGCAATTCGTCAAACATAATTAGTTTATCGCCATGTCAAGTTAAAGTCACAATGAAAATCGTTCAAATTCTTACTTTGAATTAACTACATGCATCAAAACCGTTCGCAAACTAAGTCTCTACCTTACAATAAAAAGACATAACCGCAAAATACCTGAACACAATCTGCAACTGACCTTCCATGCTACTCTCTGACTGGTCTTAGGAAGAATTCAGACGTAAACTTAATGTAAAAACTTGGAGCTTGTGAACTCTTTTAAGTTTACGGACTTACATGTGAATGGTCTTGCTTAGTAACTCATTTCTAGGTTTTGCAGCTACGTTACGATTACGTTTGAGTTTTCATTGTGAATGAGGCCTTAGCTGCTATATGCCTGTGTTTGTAGGAGGGTGTAAAGCAAACGGTGGTTGGTCTACACCAGGCGCGGCTCGTCATTAAAGGCTGTAAGGCGGAGCCTCTCCTAGAGAAAATCGCCCTCCAAAAGAAATTTAAAAATATGTTTAAACATTATTTATTAATAATGGATTTCTGAATTGTATTATGTAACAATCATATCAAACTTTTTCTTTATCGGTTCGTTAACGGCCGTCCGTAACGCATTTGAAGCTGTTGGCATGGAAGAGAGAAGCGTTAGGCTCCCACTTCATTCCGCCATAAGGCCTGTGGAGGCAAGGAGGCAATGACGTAATGCATTCACTGCACAGGCTTACCGGCGGACGACAGGCTGTAGCCAGGCAGCCTTCAAGGGTGAGGGGTCCTAGGGTCTGGAGAAGGGACGTGCTCACCAAGATGGCATTACTATGCAGTTCAGCGGCTAGCATTGCGCTTCAACTAGTTTTCCCGATACGCGGTAGGAGCGCTACTCCCTTAAGTCTGTATCAGATTTATTAATAGAAATATAATACAGGCAAGCAATGCAATGCAATGCCATGCAATGTAATGCAATGCATTTGCAGCCTTCCCCGTTTATAAAACCACGAGCCGCGACTGGTCTGCCACCGAAGTTGAGCATATAGCAGCTCTACCTAAAATATCCTCTAACACATGGGGTAGCCAGAATCCCTGTTGTTTTGTGGGTCCTGATACCGAAAAGTCCATTGACGCCCAAAAGTCATCCGTCCGTGAACACCACTAGCGCCCTAAACCATGCGCAGGACTTTTTCCTCAATTTAAAAAGCTCCCAGACAATGTGGCTCGAGTCGAAGCTTTGAGATTTTGAAAAACATTCTTCAAAATTGGGGGTACTTTACATAAAGCTAGGCATTATACTCTCCTGGCCAGAGTGTACATATGACTTGCGTAGGTATCGAATCTTCATCTAAAACCGTGCTTAACTGCTATATGCTTGTGGTCGGGAATAAAATAATAAAAACAAGATTTTTCGCTTACGACTCCAACTTTTTTCTTTTTTTTAAACTTTTGGCAGGGGTATTACTAAATGTTACCGTACAAGATGACATAAGCGCCATATTTCTGTATCCTTTTGTTGTTACAGTTTTGTGATATAATGTGCAGGTAATGACGTTTCTCGAAAACTCAAAGATTTTCGGTTTTACAGAGCTTCAAATTTTGCATTTACAGTAACGCTTAAACGCCCATTTCTTAAGAACGGCTCTCAGTTATCTAAGAAAATTGCTATTTAGGACGAGATTTTATTCTCCTTTAATATTCTCAAAGAATATTTCGGTTCTATTAGGAAACCGAAATGTTGAGAACATTTAAAAAAAATGTACTTTGGGCGGCGATAGATGACAGCTGACAAGAGGATGGGGCAAGACCATAAAGCCACTCCACACAAAGAAATTATAAAACTTTACTGCGAGAAAGTACGTGCCCATTCTGTAGCAAGTTAAACGATACATTTCGATGTATGGAACTAAGAAATTCATCATGATTTTGAATTTTTTGTAGTTATGCATATTTTACTCTACCGTTGTTCTATCATTACTTCTTAAAAGAAATTCCTGTTGGTCTCTTCCTTGACCTGTCAAAAGCATTTGACACAATAGACCACTAGAATTCTATTGTCAAAATTAAAATCTTATGGAATCGGGGAATTGCTTACAAGTGGATAAAATCATATCTAACAGACAGACAACAAATAGTAATGTACCTTACCTAAAGACAACAAAATTAAAAAATCATCACTCCGAACCAAGAGATGTGACCTATGGGTCCTCAAAGGATCCACAGCAGGTCCGATTTTATTTCTTATGTTTGTAAATGACCTGCCATTAATAATGGAAAACAACAAAACAGTACTTTTTGCTGATGACACTAAAATAATATTCAAAGAAAGAACAACCAAATCTCTACAAGACAAAGCCAATCCTGCCATTGACAAGCTAATTCAATGGATCCACCAAAACAAAGTAGTCCTAAACAGAGACAAAAACAATCACTAGGCATTTCCACAATGTTCACTAAAAACAACACTCACCAATTTTAAACATTAGAAGGAAACAGCATCACACAAGCACAAAATACAAAATTTCTTGGAATCACCATACAATCCAACCTCAAATGGAATTCACACCTAAAAGATATTAATTTAAAATTGCGCAAACTTAATTACGCTCTAAGAATAATAACAAGAAACTGCCACCATTGAAACAGTCCGAACAGTGTACTTTGCAAATGTGCACTCTGTTCTCAAATACGGAATAATAATGTGGGGCCAAGCACCAGAGGCTAAGCAAACATTCAAAATACAAAAGAGAATAATCCGGACTATAACAAATACTAATAACCGCGATGTTGATGCGACTTTAAAATTAAAAACAAACCTAAAAGAACAGAGTCCTATAGACCTCAAATCAAAAAACGTAACATACGTCCACTGCTTTGCATATACATTTAAGAAGTTCTCATGTTTGTAAAGAAAAATCTAATAGACAATGACACATCTTACAAATTTAACTCAAGCTTACACTCATACAACACAAGACAAGCATATAATCTTTATCAACCATGTGCACATGCACACTATACCAAAAGGGTACTGTTACGTGTATCGTCTGCAAAATGTGATTTGGCAGCATAAAAAAAAGGAAAAGAACACAAGGGAGATTAAATTATAATATATGAAAAGTAGAAGATGGAGTAATCCCTGATAGCTTTATTTTTATATATTTGGAGGACCAGCAGACTGTAAATTAAATTATACACATAACACATAAAATTAATGGAGCTGTACAGTATTGCATAGATGGATGGAATATGATAGGGCAATAAAGAACAACAATTGCTGTAATAAAAATAACAAAATATTAATTACTAAAAAAATTGAAGTTGAAAAATAAGTAAACAAACAAAAAAATATTAAAAAACAGTAAGATAAAAAATTAATTGTGAAAAAGTAATGAAAAGGAAATGAACAAAAGTGATTGAAAACAGTAATCTTGAAGTCAGAAGTTGCCAAAATTAAAGTCTTTTCTTGCGTTAAATTTAAATAGATAAAAAAGTGCACTCGAGTAGAATTCTGATGCATCAGGAAGAAGTTTGAAATAAGTAACCGGTCACTTATCCGTTGGAGCTCTGGTGGGTTTTTCTTGCAGCGGTAGATGTCGGCCGAGAGGAGTTGCAGCAGCGGGAGATTGTTGACGGGCGTGGCGCCAGAGTTGCGACCCCAAATTAAAGTGTTGCAGAGCAGCGTCTTCCAGCAGTTGGAGTAGGCAACTAGGCGTTGCACCGCATATTTTAAGTAAATGCTGGAGAGCCGCGTCTTGCAACCGATTGCGGTAGGCAAAACAGATTTTTGCACCGCATACAAAAATAGGTGTGACCTCTGCGGAGGTCGCCACAGGAGTCCTTGTTCTCGTCGGATGAAAAGTTTGTGAAAACTGGTCGGTCAAAATGTTGTCCTTTCGTGGCACACAGGGGCGCTAGTGTCAATTTGGTGTGTGTCGCTGATGGCTAGCGCTGTTGGAGCGATGGCGAAGCTGTGCACGCACTCAGCGCGCACGCAATGCCCCGGAGCGGAGGGACTCGGACAGAAGTTGCCAAAAAACGCGCCTGTAATAACAGCCTCCGGCACGTTCGCAGTCGCCACCCCAATGGGGGCGGGACACATGGAAGGTGGTCCAGCAGGGGCTTGGCGAGGCAAGGAATGTATCCGCACTCCGACCGATTCATTCACAGACAGTTTCAACACACTAAACTGGTTGTTCAGATATTGAGTATAAAGAATTGTGCTGCAAGAGTCCCCTGGGTGCAAGGAAATAAAAATTCAATACATAATATTAAATTGGGACTAAACAGGTACGTTCTTACAGGAATACAATCTTCATTACCAATACATCTGAGAAACATAACACGAATTCACAACTTCAAGAATAAACTTAAACACTTCCTTGGGCAAAAACTTTTTATAGTGTTCAGGAGTAACTAATATATACAATCTGATTTCAGGTGCTGCAGTAGGACGGTGTACAAATAGAAAAAAATCTGGCAAAACCGCCGCCGCCTCCTCCTCCTCACCATTTCAAGATTTGAACATTGAATGTAGTACTATTAATGTAATACTAATGAACTTTGAATGCAATACATGTAGCCTTTTACTATAAGCAACGTAAGCAAGGAGCCTTTCTTCCTTTCTTTTTCATAACGACGGTGAGGAACACTTGAATTATGCTCACCGTTTGCTTGATTGGAGCATGAGTTCGACCAAGTTTGATGGGGAGATATCCGCACCAAGGTTTCGTTAAGATGTCTTCTCTGGCTATCCCATGCAATTATAAATATCGTCTTCATATCCACAAAAATTCACTTTTGGGATTTGTTTCTCTTTTAAATCTGAACAAATACGATTTAAAACTGCCGTGTCCTGAGAACACTTGGGAAAGGTAATAATTAACTTCCCCATGGCTTCTGTGATCCACGTTTCGATACGTGGTATTATCATGGAAGTCCACCTTCCTTTGGTGTCTTTGTCCCCACCTCACTTGCCAGTCAGCCAGAAGGAAAGTCTGTTGCTCTCTTCTTTATAAACTCTTTTGACCTGCGCGGAGGTCGGTCACGAACGGGGTCGGGTAGCTTCAGTTCTTCGTACATCTCCTTCTGCTCCCTCGCCGGCAGGTCTACAGGAGGTACACTAGCCAGTACTCCTACTGCGCTGATTGAGACCGTGCGGTAGGCTGACACTATTCTCAGCGCCAGCTCCCTTTGCCGTGCGTATAACTCCATCTTACGCAAGCTTTCCAAGTTTATCGGCTACCACTGGGGTCGCTTACATCAGTTGAGGAGTGAAATGCAAAAGCGATCATTCTCAGTTTCGCCTCTTTTGCCCCCCCCCCCTCAAATCTGGCATCAATCTGGAGAGGTTGGAGCATGTCTTCGCTGCCTTGTCCGCAGTCTTGTTAATATGCGGACCAAAGCTCAGTCTCTGGTCGATCTCGACTCCCAAGTAAGTTATCAGGCGTCTCCAGTTGATGTTCACGTCCCCCAATCGAATGTTTGGGGAACGAAATGCTCTCCGGTCAGTGATTAACACCGCTTCAGTTTTCTCCACAGCCATGTGTAGAAGTATCTTGTCAAGCCACTTTTTACCCTAAAAAGGGTTTGGCTCACTTTCATCTCCAGAAAGTCTGTGTCTTTCGTAGCTATGGCAGATGATGAGGGTATCATCAGCATTGCCTATAAGCTGGGTGTCTGATGGAGTGTCAATTTGTAAGAGACTATCGTACATGACGGTTCCATAAGAGTGGACCCAGCCCAGAGCCTTGGGGCACGCCGCTATTGCTATTATTATTATTATTATATTATTATTATTACTATTATTATTTTTATTATAAGTAGTAGCAGTAAAATGACAATAAACAAGTGAATTTTACTTTACATAAACCTTACAATCCTGAAATGTTAAATATTTTGCTACTAAAAATAATTATATACTGTATAATATCTTAATCTATCTGTAACAAATATTGTAGTAAGCTATTGACCTATTGTAGTAGGATAATTCCTAGGCTAATGACCCCATCTCGATCAGGGTTTCTGTCCAGTTTCCCTAGTCCTTTGAGCAAATGCAGAGATGGCCCCTGTTTTGCTTCTGGACAGTAATGTAACTACTCTCTCTCCACCCGACATCACTGACTCGTCATACACGATTGTAATTGTATAAGTGACTCAATAAATTATTATTATTAGTACCTAGATTCAACATTTAACACAGAAAACATGAAAGATACCAGACATCAAAATTATGTGTATTTACATATGTATAGTTTCTAAAATTGATAATATGAATAATTTGATATTGATGTAATATGACTCCTTTTCTGTAATTATGATTAAAGCTTAATTGTGTGACTTCTGAAAAGTAAACATCGCTCATTTTGACTTATCACAACATCGTTTAGAATAAGGTATTGTCAGCTGTTAATACATGAATTTCGAGAAATACTTTTTTCAACTCATAGCATACAAATAAAAAAAGAATGAAAATAGCACGCGATGAAGAGGCTCTTTAGACCAATTTGGTTCACAATTTTTGCCACCACAGGCACGTGCCTTCTGTGCCTATTCGTAAATCCGCTCTGGCAGTGGTCAAGTCTCCCGACCGCCGTGGCCAATGCCCTGTTAGCTGCTAGTAATGTTTGAATAAGATGGTAAATTGCCGATTATGTGAGAGGAAACCCTCTCTGAATGTTTCAAATACTTGGATTTTGGACACCGAAGTCGAGCATGCAAGAACCCGTGTGACGGATCAAAGTTGGGCATGATTTGTAGTGATGATCACTTCGAAGGCATGCACGAAGGATCCAAAGTGACTGGTGTGCGTACCAAAACGACAAAGACAACAAACATGCTACTAGGTGTAACACGTATCCTTCCTACCAAACAACGCTGAAGGCAATATTGGACAGACCAAGAAATCGTTCAAAAAATCTGAACCACTGTTAAGTTGCTCACGATATCCTACAACACAGTCTATTAGGAATATGAGACAGATGACGCGATTCCGTGTGAATAATACAGGAACAGCTACGATTTTTTTAATATACATATATCGCGGGTATCCGATCACTGAAACAAAGCAGCAATTTTAGCACGTGGGAATCGTCCAATCCAACAAGTAATGGCTTGGGTCGAAGTTGAATTCGCCTGGGTCAACTAATTGGAATATATATTTGTATCACCAAACGCAACGTTTGATAGGTTTGAGGAATTCCTGGACTGTTTTTTGTCGCCATAGGACGCTGTCTCCTCGTGATAGCTGGGGACTTGAACGCATAGGCCGTGAGTTAAGTAGCTTGACAAGGAACAAGAGAGATCGAGCTGTGCTACAATCATTCGTTCTCTTTAACATACCAGGGCTATTCAGAAAGTAAAGAACGTTTGAAATAAACAATAAAATGATTACAAGCACCAAATGTTACTATACACATCTGAAAGAGAGACTAAAATCCTATTTTTCTACATAGTCACCGTACAAATTGAGGACCTTGTCATAGCGGTGGACGAGCTTATAAATTCCTTCGTTCGTAGAAGTCTGCCGCCTGCGACTCAGTCACCACAGAGAACCCACCCGTTTGTCTATGCTCAGCCACTCAGTGACGCGCGCCCGGAGCTGCTCCTCGACGTCAAACGCTGTTGTTAGCGGGACTTCATTCTTGGAAACAAGTGAAACAACAAAGCAGGAATGCAGGAACAAAACTTGTTCCTGCTTCCTGCATGACTATGCCCGACCTCACACGGCAAACCATACTCAAGAACTCCTTACGCCATTCAAATAGGAGGTTTTCCCTCATCCCCCAATAGTCCCGACTCGCACCAAGTGATTTTCACTTGTTTCAAGAACGAAGTCCTGGCTAGCAACACAGCGTTTTGACAACGACGAGGAGCTCCTTAATTTTTTTGTCCTGATTTTACTTCCCGTATACGTACGTATACACGGAGTGATATACGTAGTATAGGGAAAGTTATGTAATGCTGCGCGAAAAAATGGCCAATTTTCGGCGGAAAAAAATTAATTGCCGGGCCGTGAAAACGAATAAGTGGATAAAACCAGTTGCTAAATTAAGAAGAAAAAAATCCCTAACACGTGGTGTAGCCAGAAACCCCTGTTTTCTAGGTCCTTGATACCGAAAAACCCAATTGAAAGGAAAACGTCCGTCTGTCCTTCTGTGAACACTGCTAGCGCCTAAACATACGTACGATTTCTTCCAAATGGATATTCCCCAGTCGATCTGATTCTAGTCGAAGCTTTGAGATTTTGAATAAGATTCTTCAAAATTTGGGGTTTTTTATATAAAGCCCCCCGGGTATTTTCAAAATTTTCTCAAAACGGCTCCAAATTGTTTCTTTTAAATTTCCTTGTATGAATAGAGTAAAATACACTTTTTAACATGGCATAGGTCCGATTTTCACGTACAGCTCTGAATTTTCGAAAATTGTGAAGTTTGACTTTTTTTCGGCGTCTTTCTCCAACAACAAAATTGAAGATAGAGATTTTTTCTTCAAATAAAATTTGTTCTGCATATTGAGTTCTTTAATACAGGTCATGTAAATGTTTTCAAAATTTTGGTAGTTTTCGTGCAATATTGCGTGCAATATGTGCAATTTTACAAAATTACAAAAACAAGATTTTCTTAAAAATGGCTCCAAATTTTTTTCTTGAAACTTTTGGTAGGGATAGTGGTAAATGTACTCTATCAATGACATGAAGCCCATATTGGTCTATCGGTTGGTTTTTTCAAAAATTACAAAATGTAAATTCTTTTACTTGTCTCTCACGTCGTTAATATTTACATTATCAGCGATTTTTTCAACATTATTATATTTACGAGTATATACACTTTAAATAATGTCAAGTAAAGTTTCTCGAAAAACACTACAGTTTTCTGTGAAAAGTAGCTCAAATTTCGGCATTTTCAGAAATGCTCAAACGCCATTTTCTCGTATAGGCTGCAATTTTTTTCTTTGAAACTTTTGTAACGGATAGTGCTAATTACACTTTTAGTATAGCATAAAGTTTATTTTGAGTATTTTTTTTTGTTTTTTTCAAAATTATAAATTGTAATTTTTTTGAAAGATCTTACATCTTTAATATGCACATTACAGCAATTTGTAAAGATTTTATATTTGTGAGTGTAAGTACTTCAAATAAAAGTATTTGAAAACTCAAAAATTTCTGTGAAATGAGCTTCAAATCGCATTTTTAGTAGTGCTAAAACGCCATTTTCTCTTAAACGGCACATAATTTTTAAAAGAAAATAGCCATTTTACGGCTAGGTTTTTGTGTTCTTAATATTCTAAAATTAAGTTTCTGTTCTACAATAGGGAAACCGAAAAAATTAAGAAAATGACAAAAAAAATGTACTTTTGGCGGTGATAGATGGTAGCTGGCAAGAAAGAATATGTCACAATGCGAATAGCTAGCGAAGACCAAGAAAAACTAATAGGGAAAGTCTGTGCCATTCTGTAGCGCCACTAGTTTTTGTTGGGAATTGCGTTAGGCCCTATATGATATTACAAATCTGTAATGACGTTATAAGTAAGAAAGTAAAAACAATTTTGAGTTTGTATGTTAGAAAGTATTTATATAAATGAGCGTCCTTCCAGAAGGACGTCAGGACAATGGGGCAGCTTTTTGTGAAGGTAAAGACTTGGAACAAGTACCTAACTCATTTGGGTATCGGTATTTTTAAATAAACGTGAAGACATGTGACTTTTGGGTTACAACCAAAATAAACAAGTTAGTTTGCAATAAAATAATCGAAAGAATTGTATAAAACTTGTTTTATGCTACTGAAAGATCAGCTACTGTATACTAAAGCAACAAAAATGAAGGGGTTCATCACATTTTAGACACATTGTAGTAGTGTTATGGGGCAATTTCGATATTCATTCTTGTGTTTTCTTGTTCATTGGTAATTCAGCAACATAATGTTCCCTCCCATCAAATCGAGAATCTTGTTGTGCTCTCTATTAGTAGTCACTCTTTTGTTTACTTTCCGTCTTGCAGTGGCAATTTGACAACGAAATGTCATATTATATACTGAGACTTCATTGTGCTGGTAAAGATCCCAGTATTTTGGCCAACAGTGGTATGAAATGTACACATTTTTTTCTCTTGTGGAGCAACTATAAAAGGATTACATTTTGATCAGCTTGATCTATGCCCTCCATGTGAGTTTTGTAGGAATGCAATAGTTTAGGTTCAGGCACACTAATCCTTTTCTTTTTTCTCTGAAAAATCTTTCTACGGAACACGATGGTTGAACCATGACAAAGTTGGTGAATACAGCAACAACACTATGCCATTGCAACTAACTGATTCTGAGTCAGAACAAACTTATATGATCTGCTATTTTCTTTTATAATTTTATCTACAGATGTTAGAGTCTCTTTATTATTCCAGTTGATTCGACACCCTCTCTTTTGCTCATGTAGTAGTCAACACTGGTAAACTGGTTACCAAAGAAAATTCGATATGGAAATGCGGAAGTGACTAATTTACAAAGGTGACAACCACCACTGTAGTTCATACTTGGTTTCATAAGCTTCACATGTGCCAGCTCCTTGGTAGGGTTCGAGCTGAATGTATATCCACCACTGGTCATGTTTTCTATACTGAAATTTAATCCGTAGTTTGAATGGTTTTCTTTACGTGAATTATTGGCAGCCGTGTCTTCCAAAGTATGGCATCATTGATTCATCAACAGAATGGGACTGCACAAGGGCGAAATAATTTGAATATGTCACAGAAAAGTCAAATCACAAAACTGCAGTAGCATTTAATTGACTTGCTGGTTATAACATACACTTGGATTTTCTTCTGCGCCCAAATCACAATCTGTTATGTCATCAATTGAAATAGAGTAGGGTTGTAATGTTTCATTCACAGCAAATTTTTGTATTTCATCATTGTTTGTTTCAAAATGTCCAAAAGTTCCAATAGTGTACATAGTTTCCTCTGAATATAAAATGACCATATATTACCCCTGGTAGAATAGTTTCAAAACAACATTGAATAACAATTGACAAAAAACCTTCAATTGTAATATACCTCTAGTTCATTGTTTTAAGATGTTATATTAAACAGTTTCAGAGTTATGATACTACACGGAAAGAAAATATACACACTATCAAAAAACAGCAACAGTCAAATTGTCCATTGTAAAATTGCACTTTTCAAACACAAATTCTCAATAACTGTAAAAGATAGCATCAAAATAAATGTGGCAGTGCATTCTGACTTGGATGTACTTTATATAAATACGTGTCACAGTCCGTTGCCATAATGCATACTCATGGGAAATACTTTATTTCAACAATGAGTGGCAGCAGCCTTCCAGAAGGATGTCAAGATTAATTAAAACAATCTCTACGTTGTACTTTTGCAATTTTTGAAAATACAGAGAGTTTAATTTTTCAATGTGCACCAGTTGCGATAATGGGACTAGCTTTTTAACCTCCTTTTGCTACATACGAAGCAAAAATGGAGTATTTGTGAGGAAATGATTGTTAAAAGCTTGTATTTCATGCAAAATTATGTGAAAGTTACTGACATTTTATGAAAATTGTACTTGACCATATTTCAAGATCTGTCTCTTCAACAAGATTGTATTAAGAAAAATCTTTATCTTCAATACTGTAGTAGTAGAAATTGTAGATAAATGCAATTCTTGAAAATTCAGTCATTTTAACGAAATTGAGATCTGTGACATTCTTTTAAGAGTCTGCTATCCAAGGACATGTTTTATAAAAACTGAAGCCGTTTTTAAAAAAAGTTAAAAAATGTTGGCACTTCACTACATTAATGTGCCTATGTACTTGACAAAGATGGTGGACAAAGTACACATCACCACTGGTACCCCACAAGTTCGATGTAGGTTCACTGCTGTGGAATATCATGTATGATGAGGTTCTGAGGCTCACACCCAGAAGAAACCAAGATCATATAGTCCTGTCCAAATTATTAGACTAAAACATTGTGTTGGGTTTTCTACAAATGTCTTACAAATATTGTTAATTTGTACAACCTAATGCATTTAGTACTTGCACCAGACTGTCACTACAAATTGTATCAAGCAAGACAAGGAAAGTTTTGATGTTAAAAGTAGTAGTTAGAGCCCTGACAGCCTGTTGCTTAGTGGCCTACCTACATATCATCTATTCACTCAACCTTGATCTCTTTTAGAGTAACCGCTGGTTTTAATACGAGAGTATTGCAAGTTGAAGAGATATGAAGATTAGTGTAAAATATTTTCAAAACATAATCATCATTTTGGGTTGAGTAAACGTTTTATAATACTCATCCAAATTTGGCACCAAGATGAAATCAAGAGTGTGTGTAAAAATCTTGAGAACAATATGCCTAAAAGGATTAAAATGCCATTGAGATCAAGGGAAACGTTCTAAGTATTAACAAATTTGAATGTTTTGTCAAACTTTTTTTTTGTATTTAAAAATTAAAAATCTTGCAATTGAAACACTCTTAGTCTAATAATTTGGACAGGACTATAGACTTTGCAAAAGATGTAGCCAACATCATCGCAAAAATTATAGAAGAGATAGTATGTATCTGCAATGAAGCCATTGCTATTGTCAGTGTTGCCTGGATTCCACAGGATTGCAGCTGGACAAACACAAGACAGCAGTGATGCCTGTAACTAGAGGATGAAGAGAGAATTTATCACTCTCAAAGTAGGTCATCCCAGAATTTCATCAAATGCGAATAAATACTTCTGCATCACGATTGACATGTACTTGCCTTTTAGAGATACTTGGACTATGCCAGCAAAACAACAGTGGTGGTGAATACTGCATTGACTAGGTTAATGCCGAACACTTGAGGACGAAGTCATGAAAAGATAAAGCTGCTTGCCTTGGTAGTCATGTTGTTCTGCTCTAAGGATCACCAGTTTGCGCCACCTCTACAGATATGAAAAGCTATGTTACAAGGCATGGCTTCAATATATTGGCTATCTGCCCTCAGGGTTGCATGTGTGCAATCCCACACTGTCTCAAATGACAGTTTGTATTATAGACAGGATGATCCCAATAGACATAAGGCCCGTAAATGGACAGAGGAGTTATGACAAAAGAGACTGCAAGCAAAACTGTTTGGAACAACTAAAAAAATGGCAGCAGCAATGGACAATTCACTTCCTTCAAGGGAGATGACCTACCAACTGATTCCTACAGTTGAATCATAAATCTGTTGAAAGTCCAGCGGGGTAATTTATTATCTCATGCAGTTTCTAAGGGTACATGGGTGCTTCACAAGCCTACTTTCACTGGTTCAAAGAAGATGATTCCCCCCACTCCCATCCCCCACCCATCCACACAAAAAAAAATATTCCTTTCAAATTGAGAGAAACAACATCAACCAGATCGAACATGAACCAGGAACAAACTTCTGGTGAAAATAACTGGCCATAGTTTAGGTGTTAAGTGTTGTTCAGATTGATGAAAATCAAAACAAAAGTACAAAAAAATTTGTATGATATCAGAGACCACCAAAACATACATTTTCATGTTTTGATGGTCTCTGAATATCATATGCATTTTCATGCATTCATTACCATCAGTTTTTGGAGCATTTGTTTTCTCTATACTAAGTAAAAAAGTACTATATACAGAGAAAGAAAAAAATCTCAGAAATTATCATTGTTTTTGGTTTATTTTGTTAAAAAAATTAAATATGAAAATGTGCTTGTAAAATATTTTCGGGCAATAAGTTTTTACTTTGAAAGTGTTTAATTAGGTACGTTTTAATTGCCCAGATACCAAACACATGAAATTGCTTCCTCTATATGCTGCATGCTCAGATACTTGACTATTGCCTTCAGACCTACTTAAGAGAAAAAAAATATTTTAGGAAGTAACAAAAACAATTTTTTGGT